>JAHWXV010355947.1:0-13401 GCA_024586415.1 Phrixothrix hirtus
CCCCCCCCCCCCCCCTGATTATTAATTTTGTCTGCTGTATTCAACAAAAAATGGATGATTAATTATACATTTTTAACGAGTGTCGAAGCCGAAAGAACGGTTTCGGTATGACGCATACGATTTCATTAATGAGTTTTCCCAGATGTTATTAAGAATAATAATAGGGCCCACTAATTATCGTTTAAAATAAAAAGTTCTATTTTCTTATTAAAAGTTCTAGTGTGTGTTAATTCTGCAAGTTTATCAAATCTTTAAAATAAAAGAATGTTTTTACTTAATAAGCATTATTTTAATGTGTATAAAATTGTATTATTGAATACGGACACATTTTTTTAGATAACTTTCACTTTTACAAAACCGCTTTATGACGTTAAATTTTTTTGATAAATATCTTCATATTTTTAATATTTGCACTCGGTTGTCTTGCTTATAATTGAAATGTTGTGAATACAGTTAAAAATCTTAACGATAAATGAATCTCATTAAAATTTTACGTAATTTATATTCAGTAAACACTATTTTCATACAAATTAATATAAATAAAACTTAAGCCAATTTAAGATATTTATCAAATAGGTTTATAATAGTTAATGCTTAAATAATTATAATTAATAAGCAACTGTGATTTATCACATGCAAGCAAACTTAGATGATTTATAGAAATAAGTTCGACTACTTTTATTAAAACAGCTGGCGACCTTAACTCGAAAATGTGCTCTAATAGATTAAAAATTCCTACAGATTTATGTTCACAAAGGTCTTGGGTACAAAAGTGTTAAATAATGCTTTTTATATCGTGGATACCCTGTATGTATAGAATATCTCAAAAAAGGATTTGATAGAATCTAACAAAGTGGATGTATAAATAACCTCTTTTTTGTTATATAAATTTGTTTTACTATTAAATCAAGTGGTAAAAGCAAATGCTGCTTTTTGAAATGTCTATTCTAAGATATTTTAAATTTGTGTTAGGAATGTTATAATGATGTTTCTGTTTTCCGAAGTTTTATTGATCTGGGCCGGAAATATTAATATATACATAAAACATATATTTTAGTAGTAGGTAAAAAATAATAGTTGTTTGCAATAACCTATACTGGGGGTTCCGTCGATAAATGACATTAGAAAACTGAGGTTATTTAGTGATTCGTGAAACAAAATTTTATTTTTTCAAAAATGTAGTGTCTGAAGCATTATGTGTTATGCCTAATAGAAATCGTTGCTAGTGTCATGAATTATTCACCGATATTTTGTATATTATCTTATGATGTTGTGAACGGTATTGATGACGTATTTAAGAATATCCCCGTTGAATGTACTACATTTATTGCGGATGTTGTAAATGATTTCAGTTTAGTACGTATAGTGGGCATATTACGAGTTATAGATTTCGTATATCACCTTGCATCGAATCTTTTGATAAAAGGTATTATAGTAATACTCGTACCATGTACAACACTTAACATGAAATTATTTTGATCTTCAGAGTATTATGTTGGGAGCGATTTTACTAGCAAAATATATTAATTCTCGTGGATTCTGCAAAGTACTGGCAAATAACATTTTTTTAGATATGGGCATGATTAACTAAAATAATCAAACTGGCTAATATTTGGAATATCCACTATACTTTCCCCCTGAAAATAGCTTTATTTTATTTCGTGAAACTATTTAAAACGTGAAGTTAATAACGACCAATCTAAAGTTATTCAAGAATTTATTTTACAGTCAAGAATCAAGCTAAGAAACTCGTATGTCAAGCTACAACCGTGTATTTAAATATGTTTTCAATAAGTTTTAAATTATATTAACTGATTTCTACTACCCCTCGATTTGTAATTTATTTAGGAACAAGATTTTATTTAGATAAATGATGTTATTAATGGTTCTATAATTTCTAAATCGAAAACTACGCGTTTTATAAAATGAAATTATTAGAAAATTTTGCTCTACCAGTTATATTGTAACCACAATTTTATTACTGTCATTTATTTTCGGTACGCCCGGTATAACAAATTTTAGCCAAATATTTGAAATATTGATTATTATAAAAGATATATTATGAAATGTATAAAATATGGACTTTAGCACATATATTAGCAAAAATGGTAAATATTTAAAATACAGACTGATTTATGAGCCATCCTAGGGTGCGCAATTTAGCGCAGATATGTTATACAAGGTGGGCCATGAATTTGTTTACCTTTAAATCTTTATTTAAAAAACACGGCAAGACTGATTCTAATACATATGCATTCAATAGAAAAACAATTATAGGGAAATCATTGTTTAAAATAATGTCGTCCAAATGACCGTGGTCTCAATTTTGGCATTCTTTTAAACGAGCGCGCAAATTTTCGATAACTGTTCGATACAGTGCTACTAAAATTGCAGGCGGCCCTTTTCGAATATTTGCTTTTAATTAAAGCAGTGTCACTGATTTGCGGTTATACGCACGACTCTTCAAGTCTCACCACAAAAAGAAATCACCGGGTACAAATCAGGATTCCTTCGTGACAACGGAATGTCTCCTCCCTTGGAAATTAGTTTTTCTAGAAACAAGAAATGCATTCGAGATATGGTATATATGGATGCACCTCGTTGCATCCAGGTGTTCCGATTGTAACCAGCATCCTGCAACTGTGGCGCCAGAAACTCCCGTAATATTCTCACATATTCAGTCAAGTTAACAGTAACCGTGTAGCCTGCGCTTGTTCAACAAAATAGGACCCAGTGATTCTTCTGGCAGAAATTTCCGCCCATACCGTTATCTTAAGAAAATGAAGGGGCATTTGATGTTTAGCCTTAGGATTTCGGCTGCTCCGATAGCCACAGTTCTATTTGCTAACGTATCCGTTTAGATGAAAGCAAGCTTCGCGAGGAAGCAAAATGTTATTAAAGTTATTTACATCATTAGGGTTTAATTTCTATATCAATTGGATCTTGTAGGTATGTAATTTCAAAACACAGTACAAGCTGGTACGAATGTTCGCACGTCAATAAAACTGGATCACGTTAACCTGAAGCCGAAGCTTCGGGAATTCCTCGGACCTCCGGCTCGTCTCAAATGTAACGTCGATCCCATTTTTTCAAACTTCTTCACCCATTTCTTAACCAACACTGAGCTCAGATACTGATTTAAGTAATGCAAATTGTATTCCACGCGAAATAAGCACCGAACAGTAACGAGGGAACCATTGTTTGTGTAAAAATGCTTCTCGCAAAACGCGCACTTCGGCCCCGTAATCCGATCCATTGCAACTAGCTTTCTGAGGAACTAGCTAGTGGATACTGACCCCGCATGCCCCTCAGCCCATCGGTTTACGTGAGAAATTGGAATTAAAAGTTTATAAACGGTTACAACTTCAAATTCGCAAATCTTCTGGTAAACGCTTCCATTTTTCCGCTAATTGTGGCTAGCATCAAATTTTTTTGATGAATTAATATTGAGAAACATATTATGAACTAATAATTTCTGTAGCAAAATCAACGTTATTACTTGTAAGTCGTTTCTTTACTAGTTTTACATAATAGGAAGTTAAGGTTAGTCGATACGTACTTTGTCGTAGTTTTGGCGTTTTTCAATAAACGGTTAGAGCACGTAACATAGAGTATAATCATGTGTGTGGGACACATGTGCGCGTGCGTTGGTGTTGGCGAAGGCGTGTGAGTGACTGCGCACGTAGGTGTATTCGTACGTACGTGTGTGTTTTCATGTCCGATGTATATATTTGCAATATTTATAGCTTTACATAATAACTGCCAATAAATAAAGCAGGACTAAAATAATAATTAAGGTTAGGCGCAGCTCTTTGCTCCAAATAAAATCGCTAAAGTAAGAAGGATGTTATCTCAAGCTAAAGGGTACAGAAACAGGAAAAGTTATTTCATCGGCGAAGGGTTCTGATGTGGTTTGCTGATCGCAACGTCATGTAGGTAACTCCTTAAAATGAATCCAGTATCTAAAATTACAATCTATTTCGATGCCGTTTGATATTGCATTTAAGAATGCTCCAATTTAGCCTTGACTATTTCTAGAAATTCAATTTTACAGTGTTACAAAATTTATTGAACAATAGTTACATAATAACATTTTGCTGAAAATAATCGCCTTTCTTTAAATTTTACATATTTTAGAGTCCCTTTAATACCCGTTACCTGTGTAAAATTCATCACCATTTCATTCCTAAATTTAAAAATGGGTTGCGAATTTTTTATTATCCAACACCATGAATTATTTGTTTTTCAAAGTTAATCCTAAGGGTTTGACAGCGTGTAACGGTATATAATAGATATGTTTTGTAAGCAGTGGCTACCTGATAAATTTATTTCGAAATAATTAATCAAGTAAAGGATTTTTACCAAAATCGTTTTTATATACGCTAAAAGTTATTTACCTATATATGATTAATGTATTTACCGTAATAACCTTCTATTTCATTATATATTTATAGTCCGACCAATCCAATTAAAAATAAACAAACACTTTCAGTATTCAGTATTTTGTAAAGCTTTCACTTAATTATGTTATAATTATTAGTGTTACAAATGAAAAAGTATTTATAATAAACTAGAAGCCATATTATAAAATTATTACAATTAATTGAGAGGATTAGTGTATGTGTGCATGCAGTGGTTGTGAAGGTGGAGGTTTGTTAGTGGTTTTGCCTAGCCCGGTAAGGGAATGGCGTGATAGGTAGTAGTAGTAGTAGTAGTAGTACAATTAAAATATTTTATCAAGGATGGCGTTACACTACTTTACACTCTAGATGAAATCAGTTACTTAAATTCACTTCTTTAAATATCTGATTTGTATACAAGTATAATAATTAAACATTAATCCTGAGATATTCGCTCTAAGCGATCTTCTAGGTTGGCATAATGATAGCACCCGCTGTAAATATATTCAATTATAATTTCATTATTCAAGATGGTACTTTTAAAAATATTTTAATTGATTCAAGGAGAAATAACGTTTTCTTTAATTTATAGAAATCTCAATGACTTCTCGTACAATTATGATGATCAAAGCAACAAGCAACGTAATAATTATGAAGGAGGACAGGGTATTATGGTCTTTCCGGATCTTTTAGCTCCCGCTGCTCAACCATATCATGACAATACGGACATGAAAGATTATTATTCTAATGATAAAATCTCTCCAACTGAACAAACTCCTCAAGCATTTCGTAGTGGCTTCATAAATGTAAGTAGACCGTATCCTTTAAAGTAGTATTATATTATGGCATTTTGAATTTTAACTTAAGGCATTTTCAATTTTGGTTAAGTAACTGAGATATGTAAATACATTATTAAATTTTCACAAATTTCATTGGCGTAAAAATTAAACTTACAAAACGAACACAACCTCAGTAAAAAACAAATGTCTCAGAAACGTTCTGTCGACGTTGGAACATTGACTGAAATGTTCCATAAACGTTCCACAATTGGAATTCAAAATATTTCATCTACTACCTCAAATACGTTATTATTGTAACATTTTAAATGTAACATTCTGAGAACGTTCCCAAAATGGTACACAAAATGTTATACATTCTATATTGGGAACATTTTACAATCGATGTTTCAAAAACATTCTTAAATTTACAAATTGTCATCATGGTTAAGATAGTTAAAAAACTGGCGTAAGACAACACGCGACATTCTCTTACGTTCGTATATATACAAATATATAGATGTCCACAAATGATTAAAATATTATTTACGTTTATTTTGGGAACGATAGTTGGAACGGTCACCCATCCAAGGTACTGGACACGCAAAACCCTGCTTAACTCAATATTTTTTCCCTGATAACTCGCTTCATCTCATTTTTTCAGCAATACCTTTAAGTTCACATAAAAGGATGTTAAAGGCATAAGAACTGTAGCAAGTTTCAAAAAAACTGTTAAAGCCGTTTTCAAGAAAATCGCAAAAAACTTAAAGATCGGAAGAATAAAATGGCACTTCCGGGCATTTGATTTGAACTAAATTCTTGTCATCTCATTCACGGAAGACAGGAAACATATATAGTTTTTGATTTCCATATGATAATTTGTTTTTGAGATATGTTGTTCAAAACAAATACTCTAAGTACTTCCAGTTATTCGATTTTCAAAAATTTATTAAAGAAACTCGTTGATTAATATAAAACTAAAGTAAGCAGCTAAGAAATATACTAAGTTTAATAAAATCGTTAAAGCCATGAAAATGAAGAATTAACAATTAATGAATTAACAAAATTGGTAAACTTGACCAAACGAATGTTACACTCATTTCTTAGTTTTTATCTTGGTAAAAAACACGCCTTTATGAATAATATACTCATTTTTTTAAAGTCATCGCTTTCTATTGCATATTCTGGTAATTTATTGATGTTGTCCATAGTATGCAAAGGTAGTCATTCCAGTGCTTCACTTTCAACTATATCAGTTCCCTCACGATAAGGAACCGTGGATGACAAAGGACTTAATTCCTTAATTTCCACTTTCTTCCAATGTAAGTTTTTGGAAAATTCCTAAATTCTATGTAAAATTTCATGTGCCCCTTTGCGTTTTTTATTACCTCGTACAGGTACTAAAAAGCACATTTAATACTTCAGTTTTAGAAGATATAAAAGTTACTAATTATTCCATAAGGAATGTTTTCCTCACTTAAGTTTTGAGAGAGTGTATTGTCATTTTATCACAAACTCAATGAAAAATAAAGCATGTGACGACTTAACGAGGATTCAACCATATCCAGCAAAGCTGCAGTGGGGTTAGGCGTAGTTCATCGGTACTTTCAAGGCTGAATACTATAGGAATACTGCAGAACAGGGTTAGTTTACGGGAAACACCCTTTGTATCAAGATGTTCGACACCTACCTTTAGAGCGGAGACAGATACTCCTACTGTAATGCAGGTTTGGGGAGTAAAGAGTTGAGTCTGTAATAAAGCAAGTGCTAATTATTTTGACTTCTGTATATTAAGGAGCCACAATTAACTATTTGGATCGGGACGGGACCCTATAAAATCTATAAGTATTCAGGAATAAACTCCCTCAATATACCATGCATTAATTTTACGCCGACTAATAGAATACAACCCCCAAATATTTTAAGAGCGCCAAAGGTTCGGCGGACAAAATGATTAAAAATAAGGTGAAATGGTCACTTATAGATTTTACGGACGGTGAGTGTTACATTCTAGTCAAATTTATTTGATATCCCAAGACAGATATGAACCATACGTAGAAAATAATTACCTTTAATCCTATCAATTATTTAATCTCATTAACTCGGAAATCCAAACCCGGAAATCAAAGGCAAGGAATATTACTATATTTTTTTAGTAGGTGTAGTTCAGAAGGTTGCTAGAATAAAGAATATATTCCCGCCGATAAACAAGCTACTTTTTATTTTTCAGTTTTGTTTGCCTTTTTCGGAGATTATTCGACACACTTAAAATTCAGCGCAACTGATTGTGTTTAAAACTTAACATAGACTGTCTTTTCATTTCTTTCTCCCCCTCAGACCATGTCGTTTTTAATTGCCGGTGCGGCACCGTTCACATCTCGATTTCGCATGTATTTGTTACATACGCGTCATGACTTCAATAACCCAGATGCCCTTTGATGAAAATATTAATACTGCATCATTCAAGATTTCTCTGCTTAATTTCTTCGGTTATTTTCTGACTGAAATTAACCTTCAGAATGACATGATTTAACATATTTTCCAACAAATCTGGCTTATTTAAAAAACAGGAAATTTAAATGATGTTTAATTATTTAAAAATTCTATTCAAATGAATAGATATTCTTACCTAAATTTATTCATTAGCAACAGATATGTTTGATGCAATTTTAGTGCAAGTTCAGAAAATTATTTTATAAGTTATTATACCGGGTGGATTAAATTAATTCGATATATTGACTTTATTTATCCTTAAATAGTTAAATATTAGATGGTTAAATAGCATACCCTTACCCCATTGAAGACTTATTTTATTACTTATATACACGATAATGCGAAACCAACAATAAGAATTGGTTCTATTTCACATTGGTGCGAAGCATCACAAAGAACTGGCAATTTTAGAAAACATTCTTCATTATGTGATCCAAAAATGTATACATAGTTTAATATTAACATATAATCTTTTATTTTATGAGCGATAACTTCCGTTCTAAGTCTAAGCAATAGAAATTAAATGATAGTAAGTAGTAATGTAGTAGTTTGGATGAATCGTTAAAATGTAAATTGCAAAGTACGGCATCAGGAATGTTCGCAATTTGCATTCTTAACATGAAACAAATACCTTGTAATTCACATGTTATAATTGATTGTGATCACCACTCATGTAAAAGAACCTTATGCATACCTTCTAGATCATTGTCGCGGCTATATTGTTCAAACAGCTTTCTTTAATAACTACAAATACAAAAATTAGTTTCTCATTTTTAGAAATTACAATCTAATACCTTTCTTTGATACTTGAAGCATTTACTGAAGAATTATACTTATATTTAGCATTAATAAGGTCGAATTCGTTATCCAATTTAATTGTTGTTTTTAAATTTCTAATCTATTATCACTTGAACAGGAACGATCTTGTCTGATTCTTCTGGTCTTAACCCGAGCTGCTAACAATGAACATGAAACACTCTTCTCTTTTAATGTAAAGTAAAAAATTGTAAGTATAATTTACCATGAAATGTGACAATCATGGACTGTTCCATCCCTCATTTTTATTAAAAATGACCTTTTAATGGGGATGATTTCAGTTTTAGAGGCCACCAGCATTCCGTTTTATTGTTTGAAAGAATAATACAATTTATAGAAACAGCTTCAACAAAATTTTCACCAAATTCCACAACACAATATTAATGATCCTTAAAATAAATGAAACATGAGTGTTTCAGAATTAAAAGAAATAAATAATACCTACAACTATTATAAATTCCATATCCAATTCGAGTTTTATTCACAATTGAAATTCTCCATATTTTAGGTAACTAAATGAATGGAACATGAGTAAGTGCATTAAATAATATATAAAAGTCTAGTGCTTGTTTCTTCTATTCAATTCAATTAGAAAGCTCCTTGTAAATTCAAATAGAACTATCATGAAGTAATTCTATTACTAGAGATAATTTTCTTATGTCCTTCAATAATATACAATGGCGTTTAACGAATAATAGTTTATCCGATGAGTCTTAAATCCTATACAATCAACATTAAAAATTCCTAAAATTTGTGAATCATATGGTTTCTCGTAGTATGGTGTCACGTTTACCTATCTTTTTACGATAATGTGCCTATTATTACATTTCCAACTTCAACAACTTTACCTTTTTCTGATATAAAAATATCACTTCGCAATGTTTGTAAACAACATGGTTAATTCTCTTCATTTTCGATTAAATGAGTTCGTTCCACAAGCCTCTTAATTATTTGTTGTAAAGGTACATGAGAGGGATACATAAGCCTTTTTAATTTTCCCAAAAAGTGTTCATAAGGAAAAACACTGAAACTATCTAAAAAGCCAATTAAGGCAGATCATTTAGCTAAATGTATTAAATTATGTACGAGGACGGTCTGATTAGTGAGGCAACTAATATAGAGATGGCGCCATGATCTACGCATCCGTGTCATTTATTAAATCTATTATATAATATAAGATAGCTGTTAAAGTTTCAGCCAAATACGTTCTCTTACAGTTGTTTAAAGTAAACGTGTTACGTTGTTTTGTGAATATGCACAAAAGAG
Source organism: Phrixothrix hirtus (assembly GCA_024586415.1). Taxonomy (NCBI): domain Eukaryota; kingdom Metazoa; phylum Arthropoda; class Insecta; order Coleoptera; family Phengodidae; genus Phrixothrix; species Phrixothrix hirtus. The sequence goes on from JAHWXV010355947.1 coordinate 9,752, forward strand.
AATTTCGTGCTGTGATTAAACACTTCCATATCGTCGGAAAAAACCCAAAGAAATTAAAGAAGAGTTAGATAATGTTCACGGCGAACCTGCGTCATCATTTAAAATAGTTTGTTTTTGGGTGAATGAATCTAAACGTGGCCAAAGAGTACTGAAGATGAAACAAGATCAGGACGTCCGAAAGAGGCTACCACTAACGAAATGATCACCAAAATTCATGATCTTGTTTTAAATGATCGTCGATTAAAGGTGCGTGTGATAGCAGACACTATAGGTATATCTAAAGAAGGTGTTGGTGATATCTTACATGAGCACTTGGGTATGAAGAGACTGTCAGCAGGACGGGTGCCGCGTCTGCTAACTGTGGACCAAAAACAAATGTGCGTAACAACTTCTGAATACTGTTGGACCCCGCCGAATTTTTGCGTCGATTTATTACCCTTGACGAAACTTGGATACATCACTGTACCCCCGAAACAAAAATTCAATCCAAACAATGGGTAGAATGCGGTTGCAGTACGCTGAAGAAAGCAAAAGTGGTTCCATCAGCTAACAAGGTTATGGCCACCATATTTTGAGATGATCGTGGTGTTATCTTTATATATTATCTGCAAAAGGGCAAAAATATCACAGGCGAGTACTATGCGTCGTTATTGGACCAGCTGATTGAAAAATTAAAGGAGAAACGACCGCATTTGGCAAGAAAGAAAGTTGATCATGACAATGCACCGACTCATTTAGCGAACATTGTCACGACAAAATTAGTTGAATTACGATTCTAAATACTTTTCCATGCACCTTGTAGTCCAAATTTAGCTGCATCTAACTTTTCTAGTTTCCAAACTTGAAAAAATAGCTAGGCGGAAAGAGATTTTCATCTAATGAAGAAGCAAATTTTAGAAACAAATTTTTATTTTGAGGCGTTTGATTTGTCCTATTATAGTGCAGGCATTAAACGACTTGAACATCGTTGGAACAAGTGCATCGAGTTAAAAAGGGTTTATGTCGAAAAATAAATGTAAAGAACTTGTACTACTTACCTTATTTTTCCGACCACCCTCGTATGTCATATGTTATATTTTCTTCGCCAGAAAATTCACCAAACTTTTTAACAGTGTATCGAAACATTTTATTTATATATTATTATGTGAAGCCTTCTGACAAACCTGAGGATTCAATTTTAATTTACCTTATCTATAAAAACACTTGACAACTTTGAATTAAAGCGAAGCTATATTTGCTACTAACTAATAATCCCTCCTTTTTATTTTATTATACCTTCCGCATACTCTAGGGTGGCCTCTAGAATGCGAGATAGTGTTTATCACTACTATTTTATTTCAAAGATATACTAAATTTAAAGTTCTTAATCTATTACAGAATTTATTAGCTTATTCTACACTTATATCTACGATTTGTTTTAATGATTTTATTGTTTCTTATTTAAGGTTAATTGTGTTAGTTCATTAAATGTTTATAATACAATTGTTTTGTTTTTACTCTAAATTTTAAAACTATTTCTAACCATTACTGGTCTTTCCTGTAGCGGCACGTCAGTATTTTAGGTACTGGAAAGTTTGTAAGCATTTCAGGTCGTTAACATTTGTAATGCATGCAGAGCCCAGCTATCAGAATAGCAAAGGATTTTATTTACAATTTATGGCCTGTTCATTTGTTTCAGTTAATTGCATGAATTTAGGATACTTTTTAATTTACGTATAGGTCTCTTGTCAAGATAAAAGCCCTTTGTGTCAGTTTATTTAGTATTATAAAGCTTTTTCCATTGTTTATGAATTGTATTGTTTTGTAGAGGGCGTTCTGCATTGATATAGTTGTCCATCTGTGATCTTACACTCCATAATTGCGTGATTCGGGGTACCTACTTCTCTTCAGATGCATAAAGTCTTCTTTCTTATTTATCTTTGTAAATACGTTAAGAAAGCACCATGTTCTGTTAAAAATGAATTAGTCCCTTAGAAGAGCATAACTATATTCTAGGGCCACTAATCTAACCTCTGGTAAAAGAGAGAATGTCTGCCTTCCCTTTGTTGATTTTTTACATTCACTCTGCCATTTATCTAGTATGATGTTTATAATTTGAGATTTAATTGTTGCTCCGTTTCCTAATATATTTCTTAGTTTATTATTATTACCTTTTTTAAGAAAGTACTGTGCTGTGCTTCTCTTCACTTATGGATGTGTGGGGATAATTCCGAGAATCACTAGAAGGGGATCTATCGAGGTGGTGCTAAAGGCGTCCATGATTCTGACAATTGCCTCCCTTTCAATATTTAAGAGTATTTATTTGGTTTTAACTATGTTACATCTAGTTTCCCAGATCCTGATTGCGTACGTAATGATTGCCATTTGTACATTATTTATGTATAATCTTGCGCAGTTTAGCGAGATTTTAAAGTCTTTCTGGGCAATCCTGGCAATTTTATGTACAATATTGGTCGATCTCCCGCTGATTTTGCCTAGATGTTCTTTATAGTATTACTTTTCGTCGATTATGATTCCTAGGTATATGGAACTTTTTGCGCTTAGCGATTTTTGGGTGCCCCAGTTTAATAACTAGGTATTTTTTAATGTTACCCCTCATCAGGGTTTATGTCGTCCTTTTCGGTAATATTCTAAGTTTTATCTAGGAGCACCAGTCTTAAATTTGGGCTAGTATGTTGTTAATCTTGTTTTCTAGCTCTCTCCAAGATTCTGCTTCTAGGAGTAGTTCAATCTCGTCTGTTACGCTGTTACGTTCATTACATCTTCTTCTTGTTCAAGTGTCAAGAGCAGGTCCTCTATTACTATGTCCCAAAATAAGGGGTTGCAAATTGGGCCTTGAGGTCATCCTTTCGTTAGCCTCTTTGTCATGTTGTCGTGTTAACATCTCAGTGTGGCGTACCTATCCTGACAATAACTCTTAATGTTCAATCTCTGGAGGTCTTGGATAATTGCAGGCCACCAGAGATTGTCGAATGCGCCGTTTATGTCTATGCAGATGAGTACCCTATATTTTGTTTCGCTTTGAGAGATACAGCGTAGCAATTTATTAGTGGTATCTTCCACCGATACGCCTTTTCTAAAGCCATACTGTGCCTGGCCTCAGTATACTGTAATTCTTCGGGTTAAGAGTTTTCCATACAATTTTTTGATGGTGTTGAGTAAGCAGATTGAGAGCCCTTTCCTTCCCTCTTTTTGATTATGATTACATTTGTCTGTTTTCAGGGGTTAGGGAATTTGTCCTTGTGGTAGGCATTCATTAAATAATACCAAAAGTATTGTTAGTAGCTGTTCACTTAAGGCCTTTATAACCTCATTCATAATATCATCAGGGCCTGGCGCCGTTTTGTTACTGAGAGTGGCCATTGCTTCTTTAAATTCTGTTTCTTCGGATGGCAGTGAAATATTGCTACTTATTCTTGAAAAGTATGTAGTTATTCGTGTTTCTGTATCTGTTTAGATATAGGAAGTAGGTTTTGTAATAACTCTTCCGTGAGTAATAACCACAGAACATATAAATAAGTAGAACCAGCATATGGCTGTTCTAAAGCAGGGAATAATGAAGCAGGAGTGGGGCATTGAATTTAGCACTTTTTAAAAAGTGCAACAGATGGAACTACTGCTTTTTAACTAATTTAGGCAGGGCAGTATTA
>JAHWXV010356018.1:0-14212 GCA_024586415.1 Phrixothrix hirtus
TGTAATTAAATTTGAATTAGAGGGGTTTGAGGGAAGTATTATACAAATTTAAGTATTATTTATTAAATTTGTTTCTAATTAAAACAATTTTTGGTTTAAACTGTGTAACTTTAATAAAAAAATTAAACGTTTCGAAAACTATTTGTTTTCTTTTTCAATAAATTGACAAATAGTTTTCGAAACGTTTAATTTTTTTATTAAAGTTACACAGTTTAAACCTTAGGCCATCCATGTACCAGCATCCATTGCGTCTATAATGAATTTAACAGGTAACCAGCAAGCACGACTTCAATTCAGTACTTAATTACTCTCAAAGGACAGCTCGTAACATCTTAGTAGACAGAATCGGAGGAACAAATCCCTACCAGTCAAGCTAAAAAAAAAAGTAGAACACGAATTAATTTACCAAAAAAAAGTCTAATTTGTTCTTACCATTGTATCAAAATGAACAACGCTTTTTTGTAAATACAGTAATAAGGAATAAACAACTATTCACATTGTACGTTTATGTGTTAGCAAAGCGAAAGCACGAGTGTTCTTTCAAGGCAATCCACACCCGAAGAAATTAACAAAAAAACGTAAGATAAGGAATCGTATTTTATCCAATTCGACGTTTTAAAACGATTTTTATATTTACAAATTCTGTCACCAGATAGCGACACTTACTGGACAAATAAATTATATACAACGAATTCTTCCAAATTATTTCTATCAATTAGAAATAACCGTTGATTCTGAAGTACAAATACAACAAAAAGAATTATTTATTAAGTTAAACATATTTAAATATACCCAAAAACGAATCTTTATCTTTTAAATATCCCAATTCTATACATATTCAACTAAAGGAAATTATATATAAATATGTATAGGGCGTACTCAAACGAATACACATAAATCATAAACGAATACTTACAAGTCAGGGTGAAACCGTGACAAGTTTATCCCATGAGTAAAAGAATAAAACCAGCCAATTGATCCAACGATATACAGACATATTTGCTGGATGACAGTTTGAAAGGGAGAACAAATGTGCCTCACAAAAAAATACCGGCCATGCCCAACCAATACGTTAACGACCAAGGAAGCTACCTTTATCCGAACAAGAGAAGGCCGAAAAGATAATCAAGGACATGGCCGGTGAAGGGATAATACAGCCCATATATCAGTCCTTGGGCATCGGCAGCTGTACTAGTTAGGAAGAGAAATGATAGCACTAGATTCTGTGTGGTTTACCACCGTTTAAATAATGTGACCATAAAGGACAGCTATCCTCTACTCAGAATTGATGACCTTTAACAACGCTTTCCGGTTCCAAATCGTTTTCGATTTTAGATATGAAAAGTGGATATTGGCAAGTCGGTATGGAGGCTAAACACCGTGAAAAGACAACATTACCCATTGAATCTGTGGTCTAACTCTGTGGTCTAACAGTTCACCGTGATGCCTTTTGATTTGTCCAATGCACCAGCGACGCTTGAAAGGCTAATGGAATTGATCTTGAGGGGATTGCGTGCGTAAAAATGTCTAATATACTTGGACGATGTCATAATTGTTGGAAAGACCTTCGATGAACACCTGAAAAATCCCGAAGAGGTATTTCAAGGACTACGAAGTCTACATTTACAACTTAGTCCGAAAAATTGCAATTTGTTTCAAACCAAAGTGAAATACCTGGGCCATGTGATATCTGAAAGGTATGGCAGCTGACCCAGAGAAAACAGTCCATACGAGAATTACCACAACCAAAAGGTAAATATAAATAATGAAACTCCTTGGGATCATGCACTTACTATCGCCAATTTGTACGTGCATTTGGAGACTTCGCAAATCCACTTACAAATCTTACCGAAGAAAACCAACCATGTTTATGGAGCAACAACTGCTAATAATTATTTCAAACACTTAAACAAGCTATAGTCACAGCACTTATATTCAGTTATCCTAGAATGGCAAGAAGATTTGTCTTTGATACCGATGTTAGCCATGTCGTCATCGGTGCAGTGCTATCGCAAATCCAAGACGGACAAGTAATTGGATGTGTCCAAACTAGAGAGGAACTATTGTGTTATGTGCAAAGAATTTCTAGCGATGATAAATTCTGTTGATCACTTTTACAGATACCTTTGCGGACAAAATTTCTTATTTAGTACTAAGCACTCAGGATTAAAATGGCTCCGACAGCTTAATAATCCAGAAGGACAAATAACGAAATGGATTGAACAGCTGCAAGGGTATGACTTTGAAGTTGAGCATTGATCATACTGGAAAGAATCATAGAAACGATGACGCTTTTATCAAAACGGCCTTGCAGAGAAGATTACAAACACTGCTCTCGGTTGAAGTCAAAGGTTCAAGAACCTCTTGCCAAAAAACGATAACTGGAAATCGGATAATGTCAAGCAAGATCAAGAAAGCGATCTAGAACTAAAGTTGCTAATAAAATGGAAAAATCAAGGCCGAAGATAGGGTTCAAAGGAAGTGGCCTCCTTTATTCCCGTTGTTAAGGCATATTGGTCCAATAGAACTCCTTGTAAGTTCAGGACGGCCTTTTGAAAAGACCCCTGGAAGGAAATGATGGTAGAAGTAAAAAACGAAAGCAGTTGGTGGTTCCAAAAGACAGAGTAGCACAGATTTTGCGAAAACTACATGATGTCAATCTGGAGAGCAAATGGGAATAAAGAAAGCGCTGGAAAAGGTCTGTGAAAGATTTTATTGTATGAACTGCAAGGGTGATTTTAAGGAGTGGTGCCGAGGATATGTAATATGCGCCTCTAGGAATGGTGCATTGGGGAGGCCAAAAGCACCGATGCGGCAATGTAATGTGGGTAGCCCATTTGAAAGGGTAGCCATCGATATAGTTCGCCCATTTCTAGAAACTGGAGCAGGAAACAAATACATCCTAGTTGCAACAGACTATTTTAGTAAATGAACTAGAGCATACGCTTTACCTAATCAAGAGACAGCTGCAGTGGCCGAGAATTTGGTGAAAGAACTGTTTAGTTGTTTCGGAATTCCTATGGTATTACATTCAGATTAAAGAAGAAATTTTGAATCAGCCTTGTTCTAAAGTCTCTGCCAGCTGTTGAAGATACGCAAAACCAGAACAACTCCACTTCATCGACAGTCAGATGGAATGGTGTAATGCACCAACAGAACAATGGTGAAATATTAGTTAAAAGTTGTCTCAGATCAACAAAGAGATTGGGACCAATACTTAAATCTGTTTCTGATGACATATCGGTTAGCTGTACACGAAACGACACGAGAGACCTCAACTAGAGTGTTGTTTGGGAGCGAAATTAGACTACTGTGTGATTTTGAGTTTAGTGGTAAACCTGGAGAGTAGGTGGTTGCTGGAAATAGGCATGGTATAGTATAAGCCTATGAAGGAAACTAAATTCCATTCATGAGCGAGTTCGCACTAATATCCAGATTGCTAGTGAGCAAATGAAATTCCAATATGATGTAAGTTCCAAAATAGGAGAATTTCAACCCAATTCTATTTGTACTAATCTTAGCGACGACGAGCCTATTTTCCAAATGCAGAGATCCTGAGAAGGTTCGTATAAAATGAAAAAGAGGACCAACGATGCAATCTACCAAATTACGAAATTGCCCAGAGGAAACCCCAAAGTGGTTGACATTAATCGATTAGCCCCATACGCTGGGATCAATGCAGAACCGGAATATCAAGAATGTGATGAAAGGGCAAATCATATTGAATTAGAAGAATTAGGAGTAAAAAACAGTGAACAATCGTTTACCGAATTTGTCTACCTATTCAGGATAACACAAAGCTAAATTGGGGTTATCACTGAGGACTACAGAAATTTGTTTGCTCTACCAGAGGAGTATCCCTTGGCTGGTTTCGTCGCTAAAGATGTCCGAATGTCCCGTAGCATCGCACTTGAGTTTAACAAGAGGTATGGTGACGTAAAAGAAATACTGCAGCAAGGGCCAGAAATTGAAATGGCATTATCACCTACTACGCCGTCACCGCCAAAGTATGCGAAGTGCTTACTATGAAAGCATTATCCCATCAAAAGCCACGTTATGAAGACTTGTGGAAGGCATTATGGGATCTAAGGAAACAAACTCGTGCCGATGCCGTACCAAAGCTCTTCTGTGATCTAGACCAACTTAATTAGCGCGTGGTACGTAACATGTTGGAACTAGTGTTTCGAAACACTGTTGTCAAGATCCTAGTGTGTAGTTGGAATCCAAAAGAAACTCCAACGACGAAATCTGTGAGCGACCATTTTTTCAAGAAATGGGGCTGCAAGTATGGATCGCAGCTTAGACTCCAACATTCGCAAACAAAGATAGGATCATCGTAAGTGAAAAGTCCAAGGTCCCTGTTACATAACAGTCTTAAAGAGGGGACAGTGTAACAAAATTAGAAACAATAAAAATTCAATGGAACATTCCGGAACAATTCAGAGACTTCCTTATAATTAAGATAGATGATGTAATCACAAATGACTCATTGTGGTAACCGATATCAGTCCATTAAATGCAAGGTCAGCAATGAGTTTTGGAATTGAAATTTATTATATCATTATTATGACTAATTTTATTTTAGAGTTCTTCCTTACTGTTCTGGAATTTATTCTATCTATATAGATAGTTTTAGTTTTAATTAGAAGCTTGTCCTGTTAGTTACCGTTACACATAAATAGAAGTATAAACGTTTGTTGTTAGTATACTGTGAAATAATTATTTAAATAAATAAGTGTCAATAAATAATGCTAATATTAGTGAATATAAATAAAGAGAAAAATAGTTAAACGCTGTTTTGGATAATTATAAAAGAAGGTACATAATTTGTCTAGTAGGTACTTAGTTATTAGTATGTATAAAGCATGGTCCTGTATTACTGCATAAAACAATTTCATTCTTTATTCTACGAAATAAAAATGCTGTCTATAAAATTTTGCTTATGACAACGGAATTTTGAAAAATAAGATTTAATGTAGGTGTTCAAAAATTGAAAAGTATGCAAATTATTCAAGAGACAAATATTGTTATTTTAGACATTTCCAAAAAAGTGTCATATGAAGAAGTTATTTGCAATTTAATAAATAGCTTAAGTACAGGATTGTAGTTCAAAATCAATACAAGAAAATTCCAATTTTGAACTGAAATTCTATATTCAGACTTGTTATGCATTGTGAATATTTACTTGTATCATCTTTTTGAAAACTCGTGAATAACGGCTCATGTCGCTTGAAAAATTGTCGTAGTTTTCCAATTTTTTAATATATTGTACATTTGGTTACATTTATTTAACGCCAAAGTTATTTCTTGAATAGGAAAACTTTTTATAGGTGATGTGTTCTTATCGTAAAATAAAAAATCAAGAAGTTTTTCTCTACGGACAGTAATCCAAAGACTCACAGGGTAACAAACGAATCAATGTTTGTTCCAATGCCATAAAAATTCTTTAATATCATGAAAGGCTACTTCTGTTAACACTTCCCAGTAATATGATTTTGTTCAGAACATTGAAATCTAAACTTAACAATAATTTTCAGAGTTCAAATAATTTAGCTCAGATTAGTAAGTGATAGAGTTCTTGCAAAACCTCATGGGTGGGAGTGGTGACCAAGTTTGTGTCTAATGAATGCACCTTTTAAAATTTTTTGAGCATTCTAAAATTTTTCTTTAAATAAGTAATATGTAAATCATTTTCTCAAAGATATCAAAGTTTTTAGATCAAAATTGCTCCTGTCTAAAATATTTTGATGTATTTGTTAACAATTTAAGACGCATGTAATATTTTGTACCTTTCTAGTAATGTTTTTTAATCATGTTTTCGACTGAAAATAAATAGCTAAGTAAACAGTATTGTCTGTACAATTTATCAAATGATATAAATGAATAATTGTGCCGATCTAGATCTTTAAACTGTTGGTGTTCTTTACTTTGGGAAGACTTTATACTTAAAGTATTAAAAGCATCAGTAGATAATGCAACAATTTTTTTATACCGTATCGATAAGCGTACATATTTATTTGTTAGTTCCTGAGGGCCACATACATCACACTTTGTGAGATTCCACAGATTATAAACATCAAAAAGGATGGTTGGAGCCTAATTATTATTGTCTATAAGTAGTATGACTTGTGCTTGTTTGCATACATTTTGATCAAAATTACTTTAACATTGTAAGAACCCTTTATTTAAACTGTATACATACATTGCAAATTTCTTACTTTATAACTTCTAGAATTATTAGCCTCAGTAAATTCTAAATTTCTAGTAATAATTTTCCGCTTATTTCATACTACATCAACATTTACACTCCAAATAACGTTATTATTCGAAGTATTACAAAGATCTAGCATAATATTCATTTACCCTTAAAATCAATAGAAACATTTCTTACACTGATAAACCAAGAAATATTTTAATATATCAACCACAATGTTTAAAAAATTCTTATCGTATGCGGGACACTTTTGAGAAATAACACGTGCCGCCAACACCGTTCAATTACTAATACCGTTTATGCGAGGATGCTAAAAGGCGGGAAACCGTGTCCTGTAATAGCATGCAGAGTTTGGCGTTCCCATAGAGCACAGCAAATACACCAAATAGTGTGTATGAAATTTAAAATTAAAATTTTTAAATAACTCATTTATTAGGTTAATAAAGTAGTGATTCCGAAGCAGGTTCCATACTTCGATCTAACAAAATCTCCGTTTAGAAGATAGTTCCTATAACGCACATGAAATTCTGATGTCCGCATTTTGTAACCTAAGTACATATAGGTGTGTGTGTATGTGTATATATAGTTGTCAATATATCTTGAAAACCAAACATTGTAGAAAAGTGAAATTTTATATATGTTTATTCCTGCCTTAGCACTTTCCTGTAAGAATTTCGTTAAAATCGAATGACTGGAAGTACCACTTTATTCTTGTGATTTTTAAGTTTTTTGCAATTTTTTCAAAAACGGCTATAACGATTTTTTTTATGCTCACCACCAGTAATGCTATATTACATGAACTAATTGGTTTCTCTGAGAAAATTCGTTGAAGTGAGTTATTGAGCAAAATCTCTAGAGTTAAGCAAGGTTTTGTCTGGCAAGTAAGTTGGATGGGTGACCGTTCCAATTATCGTCCTCAAAATAACAATAAATCAATATTTTAACGATTTGTGTGGATTATTTACATTCTTAATTACTTTTTATTTAAATTTATAAATTATTTTTGCTTTAAATGACCTCAAAATTTATTTATAAAACTCTTAGTACACATATAAAGGAAATTATAAATGGATGAATTATTTATGCTTTTAAATTAATTTTAGTTTACAATTTAGGTATATAGAAATGTAACTAACGTCAATAAATTCAAATTAAATTTATAATGTGAAGAGAAAGTTGTTTGTTGTCACACACCAGATTTTCTACAATAGATCCTGATTGTTGAAATCTGTTAATCACATAGTTTCTTATCATTGAGAAAGCACTTCTCAGACATCATTCGTTTTCCTGAATGTCTGCTGCATTTAGATGACAAAATGATGCTTTTTCAAAACTGAGTTGCACAAGCTGCGTACATTCGCTAGGAGTGTACTTCTATATATCTTATAAATCTTGCATGCAAGTACATCGAAGTGGCATATAGAAATGCTTGTTACATCAAAACAAAACTGTTGATTGTTTTGTGTGTTTATTTGTTTTGTGGCTAAGGCTTTAGAATTCTCTATTAATATTATTTCACCATGTTACTAGAATTTTACCGAATCTGGAGGAATTCCATCACCAGAAGGGGTTTTTAATGTGCCAAACAACACACTGCTATGAGACCTACAGTTTATTTTCTTATCTGAAAAGAAAACATGTTTTTTAAAATTTTCTTCATTGAAACCCACATCCTTCGGGTGCAGAGGCATACATGCTAACCACTACATCAACCAAGACCAGCTTTTGACAATCACAAAATACATAAATTCATACTTCCATTTACATATTACACAAGCTCAGTTAATCAAGTAATGCACTTTACTAGTAATGGAACAAATTAGATATGAAACTATGCTCTGAAGCACAAAGACTTTTACCTAAATTTATAATATTTTTATTTTTGATAAATATTCAATTTCTATTTGAAGTTTCCGCATTTGTTAATGAACTGTGTTCATGTATTTACTAAATAAAAGCAGGATATTGTGTTTCTACATGTTGAGAGAACAGATCTCAAACCAAGGTCCACATCTTAACTTGACAACTTGTAATAGCACAAGAATGCTGTCTACATTTAAATATAAGTCTTGTACACTGCAAGGAGTTTATTATATTTCTGTTTGATAAATATTCCTTTTCATATTGCATCTGCTATAACATTTGATAAAGTTTCCTTCCGTGTAAGTAGGAAAATTCCAACTTAAATTATGTTTTAAAAAATCACTGTAAACATAATATGAATACATGAAAGGTTTTTATTCAGTATGTATATGCATATGTCTTATTAAATCCCTCTTTTGTATGTTACTGTAATTACAATGTCAACATTTGCAAACCTTTCTTTCAAGATGAATACGAATATGCCGTTTCAAAGTGCCTATTTGACAACAACTATAATCACAATAAGAACATTTGTAAGGTTTCTGTTCAGTATGAATACGTATATGCCTAATCAAATTGCCTCTTTGAATACAACTATAATCACAGTGACAACATTTATAAGGTTTTTCTCCAGTATGAGTACGTAAATGTACTTTCAAGATACTTTTTCCAATGCAACTATAAGTACAATAAGAACATTTGTAAGGTTTCTGTTCAGTATGAATACGTATATGCCTTATCAAATTGCCCCTTTGAATACAATTATAATCACAGTGACAACATTTATAAGGTTTTTCTCCAGTATGAATACGTAAATGTACTGTCAAGATACTTTTTCCAATGCAACTATAAGCACAATAAGCACATGTGTAAAATTTTTCTCCAGTATGAATATACCCATGCCTTTTTAAAGTGCTCTTTTGAATACAACTATAATCACAATAGGAGCATTTGTAAGGTTTGTCTCCTGTATGAATTTGCAAATGTGTTAACAAAATACTGCTCCTAATACAACTGTAATCACAATAAGAACATTTATAAGGTTTTTCTTCATTATGAATATACATATGATGTATTAATGTAGATTTCCTATTGCTAGTGAAAATGCAATAGGGACATTTAAATGATTTCTCTCCAGCATAAATATGATGTACATCAGTTTTGATAGTATTTTGTGAACATTTAAGAGCACTCTCAACATTGTGAATTTGTGTGTTCCTTGTCAGAAAGGCTTCTGTGTCAGATATATCTACTTCTTCATTTTTAATTTCTTCTTTACCAATAAAACTGCTACTTTGCAAATTTTGTACATATGAAAATGCAAAAGCAAAATGTTCATAAAGTAATCCTTTATTTTTGTTGCAATTATCAATAAATTCGTATATAATATTAATAATCTTAGAACAATGAACACATAACATTACCTTTGAGTTTGTACGTAGATTCTGTTGATACAACAATTAGAATACGTATTATGAGTCAAATAATAACTTACCAATTCAGGGCAACAAAAATTTAATTTTTCACTCAATGGTATGTAATCTGTATTTGATTCGATCGAATTCATATAAACTGCATGTAAAGTATCATTTACAACCGATGAGCATATTCTACAACTTTTAGGAAAAATAATATAATTATTAGTAAATACATCCAAGGAAGCTACTTCAATCATATTGTTTAAATTTTCTGTCATTTTTACAATTCGGAATTTTTTGTGGAATCATTGAATATTTATTTTATTTTGCAAACTTCGCATTGATGCCTTTACTTACATGAATTCTATGATTTATATAAATCAAATGTTTGATTCGTGGATTATATACAGTATGGAAAGAAATGACCGCCGTATAGAAATGAATATATTGTTGATCCACTGTACTAAAAATAATTATTAAGTGATTTTATTTTATTTCACGCCACTAGTTACTGCAACGTAGATCTGGCGTTTATGTCTTTGTCATTTTTATTTCTTGCAATTTGAAATATTTATGTTATAAATTAATTACAGCTGAGTTAATAATTATGTCCACGTAAATAAAAGCAGGACATTTCTATAAATAAAATACTGTTTAATAAATTGGGGTTATCGTTACATTTATTTACCAAAATTTCGCAAAATTTGATTATAATACAATTTCATTATTTCTATTTTTTCTTCTACCATATAATAATCTATCTTTACTCAAATAAATGTTACGTACTTGATAAGTACCAAAAATGCGGCTTCATATTTCCAATACAACCAGGCAAGTAATTACTCCACATCTAGTTATCTAGTTCACATAAATGCAGCTAATTATACCGTTTTATTTATTCTTATGTTACACAGAAGGGCTTGGCATACGCGTGCACGATGGTCAGAACACTGGCGTACATGTTACCCGTCCGAACAAACTGCAGTAGAGAAACCGTACTTCTCAACCTGGCTATGAGACCTGTCGGATGCCACACACAGGTATATGCCAATTGATAAGTTAGTATCATATGTAAAGGGAAGTCAATAGAAAGCACATTGGCATTGATAACTGATGCTGACTAATTGTGTGCGATGTCCAGGTGCGTGTTGGCGATACAGTGCCGAAAGTGCAGGACGAAAATAAAACCCGTAGAGTAATCTTTATTACGGGCGAATTTCTTTTATGCTTTGCTGTGAAAGCATCTTTCAAGTTCAGGCTGCAATGCAATCTCCTGGATACCTGCGTGTCTGGCCTGACAAGTGCTTGTTGATCTACTTATAACTTATATAAGTAATTGCAAACTCTTTAACAAAAATAAAAATCTGTTGTAAGACAACACACAACTTTCTCTTACACATTTTAAATTTAATTTGAATTTATTGACCTTAGTAGCATAAATATTTCATTCATTTATAATTTCCTTTATACATGTACTAAGAGTTTAATAATTAAATTTTGAGCTCATTTAAATCACGTACGCGCACGCTCACGTACGCACGCACGCACGTACGCACACGCCCCCACGCGGTAGCACACGCACGGATACGCACTCACGCACACGCGCACACACGCACGCACACGCATACGCACACACGCCTACGCAAACGCGGAGACGCACACATACGCACTCGTAAACACGCACACACACGCCCACGCAAACATGGACATGCACACACGCAAACACGCACACACACACACACACACGGACATACACGCACACAGACGCACGCAAACATACACGCACGCATACATACACGCACGACCACACACGCTCGCGCGCGCGCGCGCGCGCGCACACACACACACACACACACACATATACACACGTACACACACGTACACACACATACACACATGTACATACACGTAAACCTACGTACACACACACGTCTACACGTACACACACACGTACACACACATACACACACGCGCGCGCGTAGAGACACACAGGCCAATTTCTAAAAGCAGGTTTTTCGGATTCAGGGGACCTGAAAACGTAAATTTCCACTAAAAACTGGACACCAAAAATTTTGACCGAAAACGACTTTCTCTATTTTATATTTCAAATACGTAAGAGAAAGTAAAAATGAATATAATTACATGCCCAACAATAAAAATATAACAAGTAAAATGAACATGAACGTAAATTAAATAATCACTAATAAAGTTCGAAAAGCAATTAAAAGTCTATAAGTAGTTAAAAGGAAAGTCTGAAGTTAGGTGAGAACTTACTCAGTTTAAATTACACTATGCGCACTACGAGACGTGGATGCGGCACGGAGACATAAGAGCGGCATTTCGATGCTTGGGTGGTAGTTTGTTTATGACTCCTGGAGGAGGCTTCGACCGTGGATGCGACTTTAATGTGCCGGCGCTGAAGACTGATGAAATGTTTTCTGGAATATTTTATAATCTCCTCCCTTCCTTCTCAATTCAAGTTACTGGTAGATTGTGGGTGGTAACATTTATAAATTCCTCTATGCGGTGCTCGCCGCTTTCCACGCGGTATATGTTATACGTACTGGATACGCGAAGTGTACGTAAAAGTGAAGCAGGCGGCGGTTACATAATAGGACAGAAATTATATGTAAGTAACTATTAAGAAAATATATTTAGGAGTTTGTATTACTGCTTTTTTAAAATATATTTACAATAATTTTTATAAATAAATAAAATATCAAACAATATTGAGCGATATACGTATTTATAAATCTTAAAGAGCATTTACATTTTAATAGAAGCTACAGTTATAAGCAGCAAAGAATAACTTTACATCACAGTTGTGCATCATATGAATTAAGATTTTACTTGCTAACCAAATCATTGCTAATTTGATTTTTAATTTTTACCGGTTTACATTATTGTGGCAGCGCTGTCAGTTGTTATAAATTTAACCGAACTTCTGCGCGCTTTATAAGATCGTATTTGTTGTGAATTTTTTAATTATATTGGTATGTTTGAGTAATTAGCACCATTAGTTGTTAATGTGACAGAAAAATGTTTGAAGGTAAGTTTATTTTCATGTTGAGCAGTGGCGTGGTAACTTTATATGTGTATAGAACCTCCCATTTCCGCAAAAACCATGATGGAAGTGTATCTTATAAATGAATTAATTATTAAAAGGTGGTATTAACTTAGAAACTGTCAGATTTTGTTGGGGTTCTGGGCCTAATGAACAAAATTTTTTTCTTTTAAATTTGCCGCCATATATATTTTTCAAAGCAACGTGGTTGGCAAGGGCAACGAGAGAGAAAAATAAATAAAGTTTTGTTTCCGGTCGGATATAAAAACACGATAAACGCCTTTTCCAAGCCTGCGTCGATTAGGAATTTAATAATTACAGTAAATGTGACAGATAAATGAAATGTTCACGTCTGATAGAGTTCGGCGACATTTATAATTGATTCGGATTCGTCGTGTAGTTGGTGTGAAAATCTGTCGTGAGTGTGTTGGCTCTTTATCTGAAGCGTTCTGGTGTGAGTTTCAGGGCTCCGCATAATTTAGTGTGGCGGAAGACTTGATCTAAGAGATGGGATAACGGATCTCTGGGGAGTGACCTGCTCGTTCCACCCAGGTAGCTGCTTTTTGAACGTATTATGTTCTTCTGCGAACGCAGGATCCAATAAATCAATCACAACGGATGATTTTAGTGTTTGAAAATCTAACAATCCGGTAATTTGACGAAACAAACTAAGGTACCCCCTTTTTTTATTGTTCTCTGGCTTCTTTATTGTTGGTCTGTGAAAGGCGTAAGCGAAGTGTTAACGCGTATCGGCGAGAAGTCAATTTAAGCTACGTCCCGGCTGTCAGCCCCTTGTACAGGCCAGCTTAAACCTTCCCGTGCGAAGGAAGCTCATTACTACATACCTTCTGTTTAAATCATGGACGCATACTTGCGTTGACTGTATCTCAGTACATATAGTAACTCTCGTTTTAGTATTCAGTAGTTTGAGTAGTCCTTCCCGTACCTCTTGAATAAGGCCAAATTCAAGGGATGGAGAAGTTATCTGTAACTTATTTTTGTAAACTGTTGTATTGTGTGTACTCTAAATAAGCCACTTCTTTATCAATAGATATGTCATGTGAATCAGCTAGCCTTTTATTGTGACAGTAGAATAAGTTAGTTGATTACACCTTGCATTTCAGAGGATATGTATTAATCAAGGTTCCCCTTTTAGATCACGATCAAAATTAATATTAATATTTGGGGCCTCAACGAAAGGCAACCCTGGGACAAAACCATAAAAGGCCAAGGATCTGTTTGTTATCTGTTCTAAGGATAGTTCCACACCTTGAGCGGTAATCTGAAGCAGTGGCGCCCTTTCTTTTCCTATATCTCGACTTCTTTTAGCGCGCGGACGGTACTTGTGTACTTTATCAGGAACCCATCTTACTCCGAAGAGCTAACGACCATCAGTGCCGTTGGTGGGCGTAACGCCTAACGCGCCCGTGACAAAACAATCAGACAGTTTCGATTTTATTATACTGATGCAGTTATCATTAATTTTAATTTTAAAATCTAAATGAGGACTTGATTTAATCATCTCACCCATGCTTGTAAAAATAAATTAAAAGAAATAAATTGAATACATTTATTGTCACAACTAGTTTCGCCGGTTTGGCATCTTCAGGTGAATATAAATTGAATATGATATAATATAAAATTAATTAATAA
>JAHWXV010356027.1:0-11374 GCA_024586415.1 Phrixothrix hirtus
GGGAATTGATTGTTCCCTTCATCAGAGCTTTAAGTGATGAATAATATAAGCTTATATTATTCATCACTTAAAGCTCTGATGAAGGGAACAATCAATTCCCATAACGTAAGCAAGTGATAATAAATTCCTGTCATTTTTCTTTATTATACCCAAATTCTGAATATAATTATTCAGTAATATTAATTGTAATATATATATATTATTCATGGAGCAGTAATATCCTTTAAAAGACTGTTTAAACTTGAATGTGATGAAGACAGATTGTTATGTTCCTCATATTCACTGGAATTTGTATATTTATCCACTTCGTTTTTACTAGCCGATTTAATAGTCCCAACATCTCGTTTATTTGATACTGTAGACTTCTGTTCTAGTTTAGATATAGCTGTATTAAGCGGGTTTATGGTAGGATTATATTTTCGTTCTGATAACTTTTCAGCCATCAATTTCTTTTTCTGTAAAGCTTTATATTTATGTATACTTGAATTAGTTTCTATTTTAGAGTATCTTCTTTTAGAATAGCTGTAGTATTCACTGTTACTGTTATTACAGGTATTGCTATTATATAGTTATTACTATATTGAACTTGTGTTCTCTTCACCCTCTTCCGTCTTTACTTGAGTATTTACATATAGTACTTTAATTGCTTACACGCTTATACATGCACAGGTTGGAAAGTACTCCATGAGGAAATCCACAAGAACGAATAAGACCGAATAATGAGTTGATTTTATAGAAACAAGATAGCTAGATGTCGAGTAAATATTTGCATGACTGTTTTGGAAATTTGAAACCGCTTTCTCGGATTTTATCAACTACTGAATAATCACGTATTCTAGTTAAATTAGCATGCGAATGTTTAATTGCAGGCAACATTTTCTTAAGTCAGTATGGATTTTTATACGATAGACAAAAAAGTACAAATAATTAAATTGTATTATAGATGATTCATTGTGAAGTGTAGGTACGCAATTTGTTTGCAGTTCAATTTTCAAATAGACAAATTCCTAATAATAAGACAATTTTAAATGCGGTTAAAGTTTTTGAAAAAGCAGATTCAGTAGTAAATTACAAAAACAGAACTACTATTTTGGAATGGTATTATTGTTGGTCGGAAATATCATCATACAGGTAATTAATTTTAAAATATAAATAGTCATAAGTAGCAGTTAATAAAAACGACTAAAACATAAACGCTAGACTTGCAACTTTGCTATAACTGCAGACGTGAAGTAAGATAAAACCGCTTAGCAAATATTATTAGTGCAGTGGACCAGCAATATATCTGTTTCTATGAGGAGGTCATTCCTTTCCATGCGGTATCTGAATCAAAACCTTTCCTATATCTACCTTCATTTAAATTAAAAGCTTTATGTATGGAAAGAAACTCATACTTGTCAGCATTCCAACACTTGGGACATATTTCTCGAAAAGTTTGAAATGGCATATCTGTACCCACATGATCCTCATAAATATGCTTTAAATTACGATAATCTTGCTTAAGTAGAACTAACATGTTCACATTATCACGAATTAAATGCTTAGGAACTGTCGTATAAGTTTGTGTAAGGTGGAAACAGTCAACTCCATTATAACCACCCATACCATAGTAAGCCTTAATGTTATATTGTCGATCGCAATCTATGCCATCAAATATGAATATACAATTTGGTTTTTCTTCCGACGGTGGCATTATGTTAGCATTTTCACTGAACGTGTAATAGTTCATGCCTCTAATTCATTTGAGAACCTGCTCTAGAAACTGATATTTCCGTTGACCTAGGTATTTCAAGAATACGTATACATTTTCAAATTTTAAGTCGTTCTCACTAAACTGTATTAGAATTTCTAGGAATGTTTTTCCTATATTACTTGGTCCTATTAATAAACTTCTAATTGTGATACTTAGTAATTCACCATGTTCCTTAAACTTTTTCCTATTAGCATCTTCATCCTCCATATCCAAATTCAAAATCGGTAAATATTGTCTTTGCTTAACGATTTTCATTCCAAACCTTAGTAACAGATTCACGTCTAAAATAGATACCGATTTGCACACGGCAACAGAAACAGTTGTAATAACTTCAAATTTTATTGTTCGAATTTAAATACTAATACATAAAGTTAAATTTGAATAATTTAACATGATATTGTATTCTAAAGCTTAAAGATATATGTATGTTATGATTTACTCTGAATAAATAATTGCAAAAGAAAGTTAATATATGGTTATAAAATCTTGATTTCGTTTACTTCATTTATTAGGGGACTGCTACTGCACAATGTTGTCATGGATTATTAAGCAATAAGTCATTGAACCTCCTTCAAAGCGTCGATCTGTTTCAATTTCTAATTTAATATCGATAGCTCAATTCTCCAACGTTTCATTTTGCTTAGAGAAGTCAATTAAAAAGATAGGACACTATTTAAATTGAATATAATTAAATGTAGGATTGATAATTTCCTTATCATAATAGTAGGTTTTAAAATTCAACCAATTGAGATAAGCTTGTGAATATTCATCTTCATTAAAATTTAATCGCATGTGTTCATAAGGATATTTCTCATAATTCAGATGAAGAGTCAGATTTGTAATGTTAAGATGTTGAAATTTAGAAGCATCTTCACTCTTATCGGACTTTTGATTCTTTTGAAAACCAACTAGAATCCATTGCGATTTTTATAATCCAATTGAAGTTTTTATAGACCAAATATCGTTTTTAGTTTGCTTCGATGCAAGTAACTTGTACAGCAAATATTTTTTAATGTAATATTATAATTTACAGTTGCACTCCTATAACAATCTAGATGTGATCTTGATCTAATCAAAATCAATTCCTGTTGTATGCGAATAATCGGATGTTTATACATTTAAGCACAACCAAAAATGTACTTCAGAGGAATGCATGCTATAAATTTATTCTCCTGATTATTTACTACAACATGTACTTGAGGCTGCTGTTGATTTTCTTGCGTCATCCATGTTGCTAATGCTAGCGTCTGACTATCATTTGGTATGTATGTGATATAACTTTTGATAATACTTGTTACACCTGGTAATATGCATACGTCTACTTGCTGTCAAGCGAGCTCATATCAAATTTCTCCAACAAGTTATTTGTTAAAGTAAACACATTGTTATCAGTAACTGCACCTGCTTCATCAATAACTTTAATTGTTCCTTCTATATAGATGTAGTTATTATGTATATTTGTTATCAAATATTGACTTTGAATTTGAATTATTATTTCATCAGATCATCCATAGGTTCTTGAATCGATCGGTAAATAAGTGTGAATTTCATATTTACTAATTGATTCGTCAAAACTGACACATTCAAAATTGTTCAGATTTACACGCTTATTTGTTAATATTATTTTCGAACTTCTAAACCAATTGAAGTTAAAAACTGTTTTTCAGCCAAAGTTAGTTTCTCCATACTAAATTGATGCCTGTATTGGGTTTTCTTTTTTTTCTTGTTTGCAATCCTTAGAGACTCCGTTGAAGGTGCTACCTTGGCAAATGGTAAGAAACAATTGGTTAGATTATTTGAATTAATTTCGTTATTACTAAAATTAAGCCTCATTTGTAGTTTACTTAAGACCCAAATGTTATAATTAACTGTGTCATTAAGAGTAAATAACTATTTCATTTCATGTTTGGTAAACTTGAGTACAACTTCACTACTATTCTCTAACTTTTCTTTAAGCAAAATTCCTGTTGCATTTAAAACTGAAGTTATAGAATCAAATATCATTACAGAAAGCATGTAATCTGAAGCAACTTGTTACTATTACCGTTTCTTGCTATCGTTGATGTTTAAGTCTTATTCACTAATATTTTATTGATTAATTTTTTCGACTCATCATGTATTATTAGCTAACATGATTATTTGTTGTTTAGAATCAAGATTTACATATTCCAAACGACTTGTGTTTAAATCAAAACTAACGCATAATTCTATTTCAATCAACTTTCGATAATATATATATTAACTGATGTCGAACACAATTTGAAAGTTCCTCAATTCTAGCACGTTGTTGTGAATGAAATAGTTCCTTTTTAATCTGAGCATTATTAGTATTCTCATTATTAAAAAAATTGTATTCGTATTCTTATTGACTTCAGTAATATCACCAACATTCTGTGTTGTTGATGTAGATGAAGCATCTCAAGAGGAAATATTCTCATAATCGCTTTCATTTATGCCTTCAAAATAATGAATGTTAAATATTTAATAAGATGAAGAACTTTCTAAGTTAGCCATTTTATGATACATATTATTTTTAAGATAAAAACTGAAATTATGTCTGAATTGATTTAGCGTTGACTTGTAGTTGACATCATTTTATTTCTTTATATTATATTCTCACGGTGGACTAACTAAGTAGTAATGATATAAGGGAAGAAATAACAACGAAGAAAACCGATTTATTTCGATATATCAGTTATATTGCATGCAGATGGTGTATTCAGTATAAAAACTAACTAAATAATGGTATAAAGGAAAAACAAAGAAGTAAACTGACTCGTTTCAGCCTGTCAGTTAAATCGACTACAGGTGGCCTATTCAATACGAAGCATAGCTCAGGTAGGGTAAGAGCGAAAGTGGAACTTTATGTGTGTTAGTGAAACAGCTTGTTGATATTTTCGTTCTAAAATGCGGTTTATTCTTTAAAATATTATTAGACTAATTCGTGTACATTCAAGCCTATCTATATATCATACAAATAAAAATTGAATGTTTTTACTTAAATTCTGTTTGTCCAGCTTCAAATAATTTAAAATTCGAAACTCATACAGATAAAATTAAATATTTTATAAACTGTATTCAGAATCTGTTTTATAACTTCAAATTTCATTTAATAATAGTATTTTGATTTAATTCTGTTTTACAGTTTCAAACTTTTCCGTTTCACGTCCATTTAGAAATTCAGATTTCGTTCTAAAATACGGCTAATATTCTTTAATATATTATTCGAGTACATTATTTACATTCAAGTCTCTATCTATACAGTGTGTCCAATTTTCGATGGCCGCCATTAGGATCTTGGAGACCTTAATAGATAGAAGACGGGTTAAATGACAAAAATGAAAAAATATAAAAATATACTAGGGAAAACAATTTAAGATATTTATATGCATAATATAAAAATATTACGTATAAGATGTTCAATTCTTTTGTTCTTGAGTTATAGCAAAAACGTAAGTTTTCCTTAAATGAAACGCATAGTTTATTTTGAGCTCAGTTGAAAGCTAATTTTTTCTCGTTACAACGACGTAAAGATCGGTAAACCTATTTTTTAAATTAACAGAGATATTTGCAAAAAACGCTTATTATTTTTAATTCTAGACTGCTTAGGTAAAAAACAATTGACAGAATAATTTGAATTCCCAACTCGTTCAAGTCATTTTTGAAAATTTGTTATACTACAATAAAGATGGGACAAATACAAAGTACCACATTCGATATTACAAATGGAACAGAATTAACATAACGAACCCAACTTAATTTTAACAATGTAATGGGAACTTGAAAATATTTATTAAATTTTACACGGCTTAAATCTAATTTGTTCAATAAACATAAACCAAAATAACATAGAGTACATAATTTATAATAAATTTTCAAAGTGGTTTGCCTCTAATTCGTTAACCTTTCTGATTCGTTTTGCTACAGATCTTTGGCTATTCTTTAAATTTCGAGGAGTAACTGAATTAAATACTTTAATTACTTTTGTTCTTAGTTCATGAACATTATCATAAGTACTGATATAAACAAATTTCTTAACCTGACCCCAAATAAAAAAGTTCATCGGTGTCAAGCCCAGTGACCTTGGTGGCCAAAGTTACGTCCACTTGTGCCAATACAGCTAGTTTTAATAAAAATTGAAGAATAGAACATAATATAAACTTTAACAATAAAGGAAAGATGGTGATACTAGTGTCAATTGCATTGTATTGCACATTTTATTTTGCAAAAATACAAAAAGAAAGGAGCCCCTGCAAAAAAATAGCCAATATCAGATTCATACAGATTAGTAAATTTAACAATTTTATTAAAAAATGAATACTTCTACTTATCGTGATTCTAGCTCTAGTTAGGTTGTTAGTTGCCAACAAAATGCGTGGCGCTAAATTCATACTATCTTATCTCATACAATATATCACATCCTAAAAGAATATACATCTATCAAGCTAGGGTATAGTTTTAACATCTCTGGTTTTCTATTTTTCTCTTCTCCCGCCTATACAATCCTGTAAAAACTGTTGAAAATATGTCTAACTGGACACGAACCAAATACGCGGACACTTTGATATACATTGTGCCATCTTTATTATTCAAATCTTTGCTCATGGGCTGTTCATTCGGGTAAAACGTCTTAATTAATAGAAAGAATTGAGCATCACACTATATGTAAGGTACAGTTATTATTTACATTGCTAGTATTACGCATTACATCTCATAATATGACGGGTTTCCCCATACTACAGAACATATACCCCTCCCGCTCAATTTACCTGGATTTACACCATGAAGAGATGTGAAATCAGGATTTGAATACTACCCCATGATCGGTATATAGAATGGAAAAGGTTATATCAGCCTACCTCCTAATAAAGTTTGTGTGTTACAGTAGACGAAACAGAATTTAGCATTTTGCTATAAGCTAATGATGCAATCTTATGTTGTAAAACCACCAATTGACTCGTTTACGATTAACAACTGGATTTTGTAGAAATTATAGTATTCGTGTATGTTAGAAGAGTGTTGTCAACGTTCCGATATAATTGTAACACTCTGTATATAAAAATCTCCATTTTAACCTCATTGTTTGGGACGCCATTGGCGTAGTTCATCAATTATCTTTAAAACCTGCATACGTTTTAGTTGCGTATTAATTCTAACATAATTTCTCTGCGTTTATTTGCATTTTTACTTTCTTTTACGTTTATGAAATATAGTATAGAGAATTTTGTTTTCGGTTAAAATTTTCGCAGTCAAGCTTTTAATGGAAATACACGTTATCAGGTCCCCTGAATCTGAAAAACATGGTTTTAGAAATTGGTCTGTATATGTGTATGAAAGCGTGTGCGTGTGCGTGTGCGTGTGCGTGTGCGTGTGCGGGTGCGTGTCCATGTCAGCGTGGGTGGACGAGTGCGTGTGTGTGTGCTAGTGCTTGCACGTGTGCGTGTGAGTGTGCGTGTGCGTGTGTGTCTGTGTGTGCGTGTGCGTTAACAGGTGCGTGCGTGTTTGTGTGTGTGGGTGTGCTTGAGTGTGTGTGAGTTTGTGTGTGTGTGTGTGGGTGTGCGTATGTGCGTGTGCGTGTGCGTATGCGTGTGCGTGTGCATGTGCGTGTACGTGTGCGTGTGCATGTGCGTGTGCGTGTGCCTGTGCGTGTGCGTGTGCGTGTGCGTGTGCGTGTGCGTGTGCGTGTGCGTGTGCGTGGGCGTGTGGGTGTGCATGTGCGTGTGCGTGTGCATGTGCTTTTGCATGTGCGTGTTCATGTGCGTGTGCGTGTGCATTTGCGTTTGCGCGGGTATGTTCGTTAGCAGGTGCGTGCGCGTGTGCCTGTGTGTTTGTGTGTGTGTGTGTGTGTGCTTGCGTGTGTGTGTACATGCTAGAGTGCGTGTGCACGTGCGTGCGTGGGTGCGTGCGTGGGTACGTGCGAGAGTGCGTGCCTGCGAACGTGCGTATGTGGGTGTGCGTGTTTTTGTGTATGTATGTCTTCGTGTGCGTGTACGCGGGCGTGTGAATATGCGCGTGCGTGTGCGTGTTCGAGTGCGTGTGGGTGTTAATATGCGTGTACATGTGGATGTGCGTGTGTGTGGGCGTGTACGTGTGCGTGTTCGTGTGCGTGTGCGTATTCGTGCCTGTTTGTGTGTGTGTGTGTGTGCGTTTGTGCGTGTGTATGGGTGTGTGTGGCTGTTTTTGCGTGTGTGCGTGCTTGCGTGCTCCTGTATGTTTGTGCGTGCGTGTGTTTGTGTATGTTTGTATGTGTGTGGGTGGGTGTAGAAAAGTGAAAGTAAGTTTATTACCACCTTAGCACATCAGTCTAAGCATTTCGTTAAAGCCGAATAAGCGAAAATGCCATTTTATTCTTGTGTTTTTTAGGTTTTTTAAATGATTTTGTAAACGGCTATGACGATTTTTTTTAAACTCTCTACGTTTCTCACGCATGTAATGGTATATTATATGTACTAATTAGTTTCTCTGAGAAAATTTGTTGGAGTTAGTTATTGACAAAAATCTCTAGAGTTAAGTAAGCTTCTGTCTGGCGAGTAACTTGGAAGGTTGACCGTTGCAATTGTTGTCCTCAAAATAAAAATAAATTACTGTTTAAATGATTTTTATGCATTTTTTACATACTTAATTGCTTTTATTTAAATCTATAAATTATTTTTGCTTTAAATAGACTCAAAATTTAATTATAAAGCTGTTATTACACGCATGGAAGAAATTATGAATGGATGAATTATTTATGCTATTAAAATTAATTTTAAAGCTTACAATTTAGGTGTATAGGAAAGTCACTAAGGTCAATAAATTCATGTTAAATTTAAAATGTGCAAGAGAAAGTCGTGTGTTGTCTCACACCAGATTTTTCAAAGTAAATTTGAATAATTTTTTTACTTTTACCTTCAATTACCAAAGTTTGATTATAGTAGTAAAGTAACTGACGTTCTAGATAACCCCAGAGTGAGGGGTAATGAGGTTGGTGCGGGGAGGGTCGCGGTAGAGTTTCCCGTCCCTCTGCAGTTTTCCTTTGCGCGTATAAAATAAGTAGTAAGAGAGCGAGTGAGAGGCGTGATAGGTGTGTGTATGTGTGCGAATGAGCTAGAGCGTGTGTGGACGTGACCGTGAATAGAGTTTTCCGGGTGTTGGTTAGAGTGAGCTCGAAAAGTGGGGTTATGGTGGTGCGAGAGAGATATAATTTTAATGGGAGTAAACGAGGCGTGTGTGTATTGTAACATAAGTGGGTGTGTCTTAGATGTTGCTTATATGTAAATGAGTGAGTAGAGGAGTGTCTGAAGTTAAAGCAAAATGGCGTCCGACATGCGATTGAAAAAAATATAGAAAAGTGCGAGAGAACAAAATGGCGTGCCGACGTTGGTTGATTGCAGTTTTTATATCATAATGAATAAAATAATAATAATAATAATGTACTTATTGCTATACTTATGAAGAATAAGAATTAGCATGTGATTAATCCTTTTTTTTGTGATTGATTGATAATTTGCATGTATAGTAATGATGCATTTTTGTGATAATGAGTATGATGCTTGTTATTATTATTGTTATACTTATTACGATTGGCATATGGCGATGATGATTAACCCTTTTTCGCGTTTGTACTTGATGTAATTGGTGTACTTGGTATAATTGTTGTGCTTTGTATAATTGTTGCGCTTGGTGTAATTGGTGTACTTAACATAATTAGTAATAGTATACTATGATTATTATTTTAACCCTTTTCGTTAATTTGCATATTATTATTATTATGTGCTTGTAATTGATTAATTTATAAAAATAGGTATTTTTCAAAGTTAGTCGTATTTGAAAGTTTTCCTAAACATATCTAGATTTCATTTTTAACTAGTAAAACTAAAAATATATTCTATAGAAAAAGCATATAACACACACACGTGCATGTCTGCATACAAAGCTTTAGTTTTGAACTTTCGTAAAAATGAAATTTATAATTTTTCATGATATTTCAAATGTACAAATATTTTAGAATTGCATTTTTTAACTAGTGTAAAATTTTATTTTAAAAAAAGCGGTGAAATAGTTGTTTCAAGTTAGTACTTAACATAATTAGTAGTATACTATGATTATTATTTTTAATCCTTTCGCTAATTTGCATATTATTATTGATAAATTTATAAAAATAGGTATTTTTTCAAAGTTAGTCGTGTCTTCAAACTCTTCGTAAACATATCTAGAATTCATTTTTAACTAGTAAAACTGAAAAAATATATTCTATAGAAAGCTTATAACACACACGTGCATATCTGCATACAGAGTTTCAGTTTTAACTTTCGTAAACATTTTAGAATTTTTTCATGATATTTTAAAAATACAAATATTTTAGAATTGCATTTTTTAACTAGAATATAATTTTATCATAAAATAGGTGAAATGGATGTTTCAAGTTAGTCATCTTAAACTTTCGTAAAAATTTTAGAATTTTTGCATATTATACTTTTTTCGTAAAGCATATTTATAATTTAATTTTTTTTAACTAGTAAAAACTAAAAATATATTCTATAGAAAAAAGCATATAACACACACACACATACACACGTGCATGTCTGCATACAGTTTTAGTTTGAACTTTGGTAATAAATTTTAGAACTTTTTCCTCATATTTTAAATGTACAAATATTCTAGAATTTCATTTTTTAATTAGTAAAACTAAAAATATATTCTATAGAAAGCTTATAACACTCGCGCATGTCAGCATACAAAGTTTTTAGTTTGAACTTTCATAAAAACTTTTAGAATTTTTGCATATTATACTTTTCGTAAATCATATTTAGAATTTCATTTTTAACTGGTAAAACTAAAAATATATTCTATAGATGCTTATATCACACGTGCATGTCTGCATACAAAAGTTTTAGTTTATGGATTCTTGTGAAAATATTTTTATTGTACTTACATGCATAATTAATCCATCATTAATTTTCAAAAGTTCATAACGATGAGGAGTTCATTTATTATTGGAAAAATTTCTAAAAACCTTATTTTTCGATAAAATTTGTTGCATTTGCTATTATTAATGTTTTTAATAATTATTTTATGTAGTATTATTATACATTTGCATAATAATTAGTTAACTTATTATGGCTTTCACTCCAGTTTCCTAGTATGATTAGAGTAATTGACCGAATTAGTTTTTACTTATTAACATGCATGCATTTCAACCCGTATCATTTGTTAAACTAAAAATTATTCTATAGAAAAAACTTTTGGTTTGAAAAGGTACTTTCAGGTATATAAGAATAAATTTCAAACACAAAGGAAAATGAATGTAACCTTTCATTTTATGCAAACTTGTAGTTTTTATTACCATATCGATTTAAAATTTACAAGAGGTTTTGTTACTCTTTTTTATTTAAGAATGAATTTAAGAATGATGCAAAAATGCATTTTTAGTAAAGTAAAAATATATCAAGCTTGCATATATCTAATTGCCGTGTTAACTTTTAAAATAAATTTTAGATAGAATAATATAGCAAAACCTTACATATACCTGACCTCGATGCTTTAACTTTTAAAAATAGATTTTAAGATATCCCCTAGTCATAAAAATACAAAGGATTTGTATTCGCTATAGAAACTTATAAAATGGATAATGTAATAGAA
>JAHWXV010356045.1:0-13795 GCA_024586415.1 Phrixothrix hirtus
GAACCATGTGGATTACTGAAGCGGTAAATGATTTAAAAGATGTAAACAAGTTGGAAGAGAAATTCAGTAAACCTAATAGATTGATGGAAGAAGTTGATACAGGAAAGTAAGTATCGGGTCTTTATTTCAAACAGTGTAAGACGGGAAAGCGCTGTACTTGGAACTTTATAATTCGACTTTAAAAACTTGTAAAGTTATCCCAAAGAGCATTAAGCGGTGCAGACTTCAGAAATTCCTCAAGAAAGTATATTTCAAATTCTAGAAATGCCTCTAAGCGTTAAAATTTACCTACTTTAAAACTTTCATTCAATGTAAGCAGAATCATTAACTTAGATATACAACCTGCGCCAAGCAGATAATGTGTGGATTATCGTAAAATTGGCTGATTTGGTGATTTGAGACTAAATAAGTGGATTAATGATTACTTTTGGGGATGTAAAATTATTATAATTATCACCATAAACAAAGCTTTTTACTTGCGCCTGATAATGGTAATATTCAGAATATTAATGACAATACAATAAGAGGATGATTGCTAGAAATATGTCAGTCAATTGGTGGATTACGTAAGTTTAGGTTTGGGGAATACTGCAAGCTATAGTTTTTATTCAGCAATTGAGTTAATACCAAATCTTAAATGTGTTTCAGCTCTAGTTGGATTCTATGTATGCAGTTCAAATCGAAATATTACTAAGAGAAATGATAACTTACACTATAGAGGGAGGGTGCGGGAATGTGAAACAGGAAAAGAAGGTTAATGAAATCCCTATAATACACGGATACTATGAAGTTGACGAAATTATCGACTATTTACAAAGAGAACTTGCCAAGAGATGTTTGAGTAAACCTAACACTATGTAATTTAGTATTCAACAAATTTTTCAATTATTTGCTAATAATACACTATAATGCGAATAAAAGGGAGGTGCATTGATTTTGAACGACCATGTTAAGGTTTAGCTCAAGAGTATCGAAATCAAACTTGTGATGTGAATGTCTAAATCTTAAAACACACCAACATCCCCCTAGAGTACAATATAATAAAGGAAGCATATAGAAACAGTGAAATAGTCTAAGCTTTGTACGGAGTTGATCTATCAGTTGCGCCGGGCTTTTGACTAAATAACGTGCCCGTTAGTTTGTCATATGTGGAAGTACAAACAAATCGTATAAGTACCATTACGCTAAATTTGACCGATCAGAGAGGCAAATTTATTGACTTTGAAAGTTAAACGTTTTCTGTACGCCATGAACTGAAGCAACATTGACAATGAAAACCCATGAGATGGGTTTAAAATTTAGTAATAATGGTGCTAATTCAAGTAATTTATTTAATTGCTTCCTACCAATCGATGGTATAATAACGTCAACAAAATCTCTAAAGAATACAAGAGTAAGAGTATCGAAAAAAAAATTAACTTTGGCTAAAAAACAGTTTTTAGTTTCAATTGGTGTAAAAGCCCAAAATGAGCGTGAGTCTTAATGTTTTTGGGAATGTCAATTTCAACAATTCCATTAGTAAATATTAATATCACACTTATTTAGCGTACGGTTCTAGAACCTATGATTTTTCAGATGAAATAAGAATTCAAACTTAAAGTCAAAATCTGATAATGGATACTCGTAATAGCTATATTTATATAGGAAGATCAATTAAAGTTGATAACGAGTGTGGAGCAGTTTATGCTAGTAATAATGCATTTACTTTAACAAATAACTTTTTCTGCTTACAGAAAAATAAATTGTTGACAGTAGTAGGCGAAGGGGTTCTGCATACGCAATTGCGTCACGGTCACGTTACTGACTGCACTGCACAATTATTTTAGGGACAGGTTAATAACGTCCCTCTATTTGGTCTGCACGATTGGATATCGGTCAATTATCCCTTTAATACTCTTACCTTGCTTGAACTGCCATCAGGGAATGATGAATTTCACTCTTCCCACTACTTACCATATGTAACTCGCGTTATTTTTAACGATATCTAAGTGCTTACATCTGATAAATGGCTGTAATATCTTTAATAAATATGGAAAATCGCTATGATGCTACTCAAAACGCTAGAGTAAAAGCATTCCAACAAATTAGTGAGTATATAAAAACGAAAATTGCTCTCTTCTCATTACTGTGCGAAAACTTATATTTTTTTTAAATAAATCATAGACTAAACATTTCGCCTTGGATGTATCAGGATAGGGAATTGTTAGCTGCAGTGAAGCTTAACAATATGCGTAATCAACAATTAATGTTGAAAGATGGTGATAGGAGAATGGCAGTGGAGAATATGAATATTATAACTCACTATTTTGAAAATAATGGTAAGGATATGTGCCCACCCGTCACCCGGAAACTGTTTTTTTAACCGACTAGGTTACTCGAAAATTATAATTATTGAGGATAACGACGAGAATCCATTTATTTATGCCGGGAGTTGCTCATAGAACTACAATGTGTGTTATTTGTAATAAAACGATGGTTAGCTACAATTGTTGCTGAAGATTCTAAGTCATTTGATGATACGGGCATGGTAGATCTACTAGGTGATCCTAAAGTGAATGTCGTAACGATTATGGAATAATGTAGAAATGTACAAGGAGATGAAATATTCTTATTGTTGGAAATGTTACTTTACATTCCCGAAAAATGTGCTACTAATTTTGAGGACCACGCGCCTACTTAATAAGTATTAGAAAATTTATCGTGGGAATGAAAATATAAATATAGGAAACTATAATATAATTGTGTAGTGTGTAAGTTACTCAACAACAATAAACGTATTGAGCGATTACTACAAGAATTGCTATTTGATGCTAATAATGAAGCGGTTTATAGATATTGCGAGTTTAGTGGCGATTATTCTAATAGTAGTAGTTTGGAATACATAAATTGTAACCTCACACGTGAATGAGTTTTGAAAAACTGTTATTTTGTTAATGAATATAGCCCAACGATAATTAAGTTATCTATATACTTAATTAGTATATAACGGTTTCAACGGAGTTTTATTCCTTAACGGAGAGCATTTTGGGGTTGTGAATCTTTAGATATAACTATACAAAATTGGCGCCAACCAAGAGAATTAATTGCTTGGATTTTAATTAATAGAGTAAGTAATAAATACACGCCTTGGTAAATTCGAAACAAAATAAAAATTTATTTAGAATATAAATGTGGATTATTGAGTTGTAATGTAAATTTTTGAATACTTATAAGTTTTTTAACAAAATTACCAATTTTGGGGCCTTAAAAAAGGTTTATAAAATTATTATAATTAAACTTGAATTTATATAATTAGTACAAGACTTCAATATTTCGTTTTCTGTTATATGGAATCAGGTTGACACGAGTCCGCTAGTAACATTTCGTATAAATAATTTGTATAATTAAAATACAGAGTTATTAGTAGTCAATCGCTTCTAAAATTCACTAATAAAGGAAAACCATTCACACAGACTCCAAAGATTTTATATCAACTGAGAAGCAAAGGTAAATAAAGCAAGTACATCTTACGCGCCAACGCCTTCCGATCTAAGATCTTTGGAAAGAACTCTGCTGCCCTTACGAAGATGGTTACTAGGAAGCTGCTTTCCTTAAACACGATGCTCCGCTACAGAACCTATGGATGCCACTCTCAAAAGAATCACTACAGATATTCCTTAACGTAATTAGTAATTAATTCTTTATGACTTCTTGGATTAGAATGTCTCCAGGAGGCACTGAAAAAGTTAGCCGATAAGGATAAGCAAATTAATAAAGTCGTAAAGCTTACCCGATAAATTGGAATAAAAGACAAGTACTTAACACTGAAATTTTTAATTTTAGCACTTTTACCACCAAAGTCAACAACCAAAACCTACTCTTTAAGTAATCGAGGAGTGTTATCGGTAGACCACATTTCTGCCCGATAAAATTCATTCTTCGATAATAAATTTTCAAATTTTTAACTTAAAAAGAAGCATTGCAGAGGTTTTAAACAATTTTTCCAATTTTAATACATATTCAGCAATTTTCAAACATAAAAAAGATCGGGTTACTGCTAGAATAATAATATATTGTAAATAATATGAAACTGTAATAATGAAATGATATGTATAATTTATATAAAATAAACTTCATCATACCCAAGACGTCGTACAAGTCGTTCTAGGTGCGTACTATAATTTATAAAAAAATCATGAAATTACATTACATATTAGTTGTACAGGAAATATACGTATGATAAAGCAAGCTGTCTCAATAAAGAGGATTCAGGAGTTTTTCAAATTGTCTGTAAAGTCCAAAAATATAAACATATACAGGGTGTTCCGTTTAAAATTTAAAAACTGGTGGTACTTCAGGATAAACCTGAAGTGAATAAAAAGTCAATATAAGTACATAAATAAATGCATTTAAAACTGAGAAAAGGGTTTGGATTCTGTTTCAGATATAAGGAATACTAAAAATAAGAAGCGTTTTAAATTGCATAGCTAGTCGCTTGTACATCCCTTCAGAATTCATATTAACGTTCCTTACAATTTTGGTTTAGTTAATAATGTCGTTTCAGGTATCACTTATTATATAATTTAAAAAAATGTATTTATTTACGTGTCTGTCTGCAATTAATGTATCGACATTATCAAGCTTTCCCTCTTCAACATTTTCTAATCGTTCTAAAGCACATAGGTGATCGTAATTATGACAGCTTTATTGAGATATTTACTAATTCCACCTTAGCTTTTCTCATATGATAAGCCTTGCGCACACCATTGGTTTGTACTTTTTCTCGCTGCTATTGCTGTTTTATGTTGTAATTCGTTATTACAGTGCATATAACTATTTTTGCAATACTTAAGACTGCTCTATGGGGTAACCAAAATAGTTATAAATGCACCCGAGCACACCATATATCTTTATTATATGTTAGCTCTCCGTTCCCTATCATAAGGGTGTATTTTAACTTGTTATGTCCTGATGCGTAAGTCTTAGCATTTCCTACAACAGTCAGGCGGCACCGTCTATTTTAACCCAATTACTGACTTCTAGGCTTCAGTATTCAGAGTTTCACTTGTAGAATAGTTAATTCTAATCGTCCCATCCTCATTAAGTCCACCGCATCTGTATTTCCTCACCATACCTTATCATTTTTTGTCGTACCATCATTCATTATTATAACTGTATTTTATCTAAAATCCTGGTCCTACACTCCCGAATATGGTAAACTCCCTGAACAAGTGGGTTTGCTCCTGTCGCTACAGTGGAAATTGGGGGTACGTTTTACGATGGCGAGAAACTTCGGGAAGTTAGAATTCAGGGATTTTTGGGTAGGTATCCAATAGTCTATAATAAATTGTGAACTAGGATAAGTCTCGTATAAGGGCGCCATTTTATCTTTAAATAATAATTAACAGATCATCGACAGTTCAGGGGATAAAGAGATCGATCTCCAATCCCTTTACCTATTATTACGCTATTAACGACTTACATTAAATTTATCCTTCCTATACACGTCCCTGGGTTTCACACTCGATCGGGTAGAATTACGACAGCTTACCTCAACTAATTAAATGCTAAAAGAATGATAACTAATTCCTGTAAGAAAGTATAGATTATCACAACGTATCTACATATAATAAAATAAGATTTGCATAAAAAATCGAATATAATGAACAATAAGGTGTAGGACGCAATTACTAAGTTATACATTATTGGGAGAGAATAGATACTATTTCTAAATCAAGGGACCCTTGTGTTCCTAAAATTAATCTATGCTAAAAATGAACAAGAGTAGTTGGCCGTAATGAACCTAGATATTATAAATTATTAAACATTCACAAACGCTTGTCTTTTAGTTGTAGTCTTACGGACTCGGCCGGTAGTTCTACGTGATCATTGTTTGCCCCTGCCGGAATAATTTAGCAAGGGGGTGGACATTGATGGAAGTTCATTAGCGAAAGTTTATCACTTACTTGGTCATCTGAAAACTTCGCTATTCTCGGAGAAATTGGAGATTACAGAAGGCGGTCTCGGATATTCACTTTACCGTATCTTCAACACAACCTAACAGGATTAACCCTTTTGGTTCCAATTGACAGGAAGTTGGAGTCAACCCTTTACCAGAAATTCGCCCTAGGCCGAAACAGATTAAGTGGACACTACTTACTCCCTTAAATCGACATACGGGTACTTTTCAACTATTCACTAAATATCCTGACGACGCGCACTATCAAAAGAAGTAGCTTTTTGTTTGTTACTCTGTCGAGCGGTACTCCAGAAGTGAAGTAATTCTTTATGAAACTAAAGGGAGGGAAGACGAGAGGGGTTAATGTATATTATTAAACTTGTTGGCCTTCAAGCGGTGGTTGTTGAATATATGTTTATTTAACCGAATGCTTCTAATTTTTATAACATGTATCTTAGGATTTTAAGCTTTTCATAATTGTTTGTAAATTGAAAATATATTATTTATAAAGTTGCAAAGCAATCTTTGACGTACAGTTTTTATTAGTACTTTACCAATTGGATTTTATTAATATTACATGGAAATATATACCAGGTGTTTACAAATAAACGACCAATGTCGTAAGATATTCAGACGCGCTTACAATATGAACAACTGGTTTTATAGCTACTAAGACGAGTATTTGCTTTTCAGTGCTAGCATATATCAAGAAACATTGTAAAAGCTCATGTAATTAATATTGTAAACGTTTCTGTTCAAACGGAAGCAAAATTAGGAATTAACGTATTTCTGCGTTTTAAACGCTTTTGAAAAGCAAACATTTACTACATTATTATTAACGGCATCCCTACTTTTAAAAAGGACTGGTACTTATATAAATATTAGATAAATAACGTCCCATATTATCAGTTTAGATTGATTTTTTCTAAAAAGTAATTTACTTATATAAAAAGTTACCAAGCGTTTTCTGGGAAATTGAATTTAACGTCTATGCTTATTCGAATGCTAAATATGACATTATACACTGATATTGTATTAAAAACGATAAAGTTATCAGATTGTGTATTCGCTCTCCACAAATATAAATGAATGACTAATATTAATTTACAATTACCTTTGTTAATTCCACCGCTTTAACACCCTATTATAGCTTACCAAATACATTTTTCATTTATCTCTGAATGCTTTGTTTCTGTTTGTGTACAAATTAACTCTTAATTATTTTTGAAATCTGCTTAAATGTAAATAATTTTGAAATAATTGTATATCTTGAAGTATACGTTTAGAAAAGAGGTCAAGTTAATTAAGAAGCTTTTAATAGTTAGTTTTCATATTAAAACACAAATTCTTTCACAATGCTTTTGCATTTTAATTTGCCTTGTAGTTCGCGGACTTTGTCGAGTAATTGTGTTAATTATAATTTTTTTAGAAATATAATTATTAAACGTCGTTAGTAATGTTTTGTATTAAAATTTTAGAAAGTTTCGTTTGAAGTACAATGATCGTTATCTCTTGAGTAACATGCTACTAATTAGTGAAGTTATACATTACAAGGGGCCACAAAATAATTTTGTTAAAATAAAGCAATAACTAATCACATGGTGGTTTTGTTAGTATCGTTTTAATACAAAATTTAACAATGAAACTATTATAGACAACATAACAAGATATGTTTGTAGTATAAACTGTGTAACATTCATTTCATTAATAATAATATTTTCAATAATATCCATTACAATTGACAGATAAGTAAGATAAAAGGATCATGCAACTAAAAATTAATTTATAATACTGTAGCAAAAGTATAAACAATGAAAACTCAATGGAACAATCCAACAGGTTCCTAATAATTAAGACAGATGATGTAATCATAAATTACTCATTGCGGTAACCAATATCTGTTAATTAAATTCAAGATCAGCGTTGAATTATGGTATTGCAATTTATTACATCATTACTATAACTAGTTTTATTAGGGATGTCTTCCTTACTGTTTTGTAATTTATTCTTTCTATATAAATATCAAATTAAATTCTCTTAGTTTTAGTTTTAATTAGAATCTTGTCCCGCTAGTTGCTGTTATACATAAATAGAAATATAAAAGTTTGTTGTTAATGTGTTGTGAAATAAATGCTTAAATAAATAAGTGTATATAAATAATCCTAATATTAGTGAATATAAATAAAAATTTTAAAACAATTAACTAGTTTCGTTACAATAATATATACCATGACATACTAAGTTTAACATTATCATCTTCTCTGTTGAAATTATTACAAGTGTATATATTTCCAATACCTTTTGTTGAAATTGCGGAAAATAATTAGAAGCTCTTGAAAATATTTCCATTTTATTACGTTCAACACCATGCTGTACATTTTCTAAAGTGTATTTAGTTGCAGTAGATTTTAAGGCGCTGGTGCGCTTTTCTTCTATTAGATAGCTGTCAAGAATGTTACGTAATTCCCATTAATTTTAATACAATTGGTAATTAGGTTGTAAATATTTAAATGTATGTTGATAAAATGACTTTTGAAACCTTTTCTTCAATACATAATGTTTTCTAGGAATTTGTAATAGGTTTTGATAGAAATTTATGATTTTCTTTCGAAAAGTTTTTTTTTCGACATTAATTTAATTTTTCGATCAATATTAAAGTGCTGACGAAAGATGTGCTGAGTTGTGATAACAGATTCACTATTTTTAATGAACGTGTCGTACGCAAAAGCACAATGCTTTAAAGTCCACTTCTCCATGGCGACTAGAAATAGTAGGCCACACTTAACTCAATAACCTAACCTCAATCTCCCCATCACATACAACAGGAATGTACCAGCTGTTTCAAATACATCCGTTTACCGCAAGTCACCCGTTATTATGAATGTTTATTTAAGTCCATCAGAGAAAATTGTAGAATAATTGGAATCTTTGGGCAAACTTTTACAAAGTATAATGAATAAACAGTTACTGTAGGTGACTTTAATCCACGCTCTGTTGTATGGCATAATGTAATCCCAAATTATAGAGGGCGTTCAGTTGAAGAATTTATTATTAATATTCATCATAGTATTATAAAAAAGAAGGCGAATTAAATACTTATGAATCAGAATTTGGATATAGTAATATTGATTTCACATTGGTACGTAATATAAATATAAATAGCGAATTAACATGGTCAGTCCTAAATAATATTAATGATTTGGATCATCGTGGAATTCTAACAAATATTAATTTAATGTAAAATATAATAATATTATGAAAATTTCATTTGAATGCGATTCTTCTATTTTATTTCTTCTAGAAAATAAAATAAAATTAAAAAATTTAGAAACTAAATTACTAAATAAATTTCGAGAACTTTTATATAATTTTGAATTAGAAAATGTTAAGACTACTGAACTTACAAGTAGAATAAAAAATATTTTATCCAGTTTAACTAAGCAACGAAGAAGATGCCCAACTAGATCTGATTGGTGGATATCAAAAGTTGAATTAGCAAGAATAAATTACCCTAAACACAAATTAATATTACATAAAAATAAAAATTTACAACTTAAATCAATTTTGTTTGATACCATGGATTCACATAGATCAATTTTTAAAAATATTTTAAGAGAGGCTAAGATTAAAGCGATGGAAAAAAATTGTAAATAGGGATTCGACTAATAATCCATGGGGAACACTGTATAACTTAGCAGTTAAAAAATTTCACAATTCTGGAATTTGTTCTTCTGCAATAAATAACACAGGAACTCAAAAGCAAACTGCAGAACTTTTATTAAATAATTTATTACCTGATACTAATCAATACGTAAATAATTCTTTACAAATGACTTGGTAAAAGGATTTTAATATTAGTATATGGAGAATAAATAACATTATGCCAAGATTAGACGATTTTTATATCATGCAATAGACTGAGTATCAGGTAATAAATCCCCTGGTATTGTTGATTTTAAGGTTTTATTTTCCTAAACCATGGAAACATTGTAATCTTATTGTTTTAATAAAGGCCACTAAAAAAGCATAATAGATATTACACACCAATAACCCTACTACATGAGTTTGGTAAAATTCTAGAAAAATTAATTAAAAAACAAACAATTACTGAACTTCCTATTACTCACTTTAAAAAAAATGGTTTTGTTAGTAGAAAGTCATCTATTAAGGCTATAGAAAATTGATTTAACAGATTTTATTGCAATCTCTTGTGCTTTTGATAATTTGTGGTGGGTTGGAAATTTTGAAGTCTTAAAACGGAAAGGTATAGCACATACCACTATCCTATTGCTTCGAAGTTAGCTCTCAGAAAGATTAGTTACGTTTTCGTCCATTACTACCCATTTAGCAAAAGTATCACGAAAGTATGTCGTCAGGTATCATTTCTTGCACCGCCTCACTCGGATTTAGTACTTGACATGTTACTACATATAAATTTACCCACTGGAGCTAACCTAACAGCATATCCGGATGATATATCATTATCTGTAACGGCTGATTCTAGGCAAAGTCTTAAAAATAAAACACAGAAATGTATGAACATTATTATGGTCTGAGCTACAAACTACAGACTTAAAATTTCAATTGATAAAAAAAGCTGTCAGTTGACAAATCTCCTCCAAGAGTTCATAATAGAGTTGTTGTTTTTAAAATTTATGATTAAAAAGTTAAATTAGCCAAAATTAAAATTTACACTACATGCTGAGCTAACTAATGCAAAGCCAAACCAACATTAGGAGCCCTAGTTAAGATGACTTGAATTAGTTGCGATATTAATACGACCGTATCCATTACAACCATCTTCAATACAGCTATTTTGTCAATCATTTCATATGGTGCTGAAATATGATCAAATAGATTGAGCACGACTCGAATTATTAGATATTTTCGCTCCATTTTGGCTATGGTAGCAAGACTTGCAATGAGAGGATATTCCACATATTGTGCTGAGGCTGCTGGTGTACTAGCAGATTTACCACCTACAGGTTTATTAATTTTCCGACGTAAATGCTGGGGTTAGGCGCGAATGACTCAAGATTCGAGTTTCGTTGGGCAAGATATTGTTTTGGCTGATTTCCCATCAAATGCTCATATGACACAATATCTAGATCATGCTTTTTGGACAATTAGCAGGAATGTTGGACTAACTTATAAAAGAAAGGTACAGTTTAGTAAGAACTAAACGAAAACAACCTAAATTACAATAAACAAAAATTATTTTAAATAAAACTAAAAGGCAATAGGCGCAAAATTAGTATACATTACAGTAGAATGCTAGGATTTAAGTGCCCTTTCAAACTATTCAAGTCGAAAAAGTATCTTATAATAAATCTATCTTCTTCGTGTTCCAAGTTTATCATTGACGCTAAGGACTTCCTTTTATTCTTTGAAATTTTATTATTAGGTGGTAGCAATGAAATTGGTGCAGATTTAAGCTCTACTATACATTTTCCTTTCTCTAGAGCGTTACATTATTTCCATGCTTCAAGCTCAGAAAATGTTTCTTTTACCATTAAAACCGTCGATCTTTCATTATGGTATCTGATTCGGATTTGTTTACAAATTTTTAGGCTTTTAGTGTTTAAATATTCATCGACAATCATTTTGATTATCATAAACGCATTATTTGTCATATGAACTACCTCAAATAGACGATTATATTTAGCCTCTCTAACTATTTTATGTAAATAATTTGGAACCATCGCTCTTGTAACACGTTTCCTTTTTTCTATGAGAGCGAAATCTCTGTCGCAAGATAGAAAGGTATGACCGTTTATAAGGAAATTGTGCTCAATAGAGTCAAAAATACCATGAAGAACCAAAAATATGAGGACAAAATTCACCATACAAATTTATTCAAATATAACTGTTTTGTAGAATAACTTCTCTTTGTAAAACACTTGTATATTTGTTCCGACAGTACCCAATTGGTGCTTAATTAGAAATACAGTTGCGCTTCGGTGCTTTTCTATTTATTTTTTTCCTACTGGTAATGAAACTGCGTGCTGTCTAACTCATATATATTTCAGCACAAGAACATCTCAATTTATAAAAGCCATAAAATAATCTACACGTAGGTGTAGTCGTATAGAGTAGATGTGTTTTACTTGTGCCTTCATTTAGAGTGAATTTTAACTTAAGACGACTGTGATTTTATGTATACTTGAATATTCAACAGGAAAGAGAGAGTGGAAACTTCTGGAATAACTAAACAGCAAAAGAACTTAAAAACGCACGTTGAAACAAAACTTCATTCGATAGGATATTGTGATAAAATTCTGCAGTGGATCATTTCCTATTTAAAACACAGGAAAACTTTGGTAAAGGTAAAGGATTGTTACTCTGACTTCTTTGAATTTAGTCGCGGAGTTCCACAGTGTTCACTACTCGGACCACTAATTTTCCTTTTGTACATTAACGATTTACCATTAAGTACTAGTAAAGGTCAAGTAGTACTCTTTGCGGATGATACATCTATAGCAATGGCTGCAGACAGTATTAGTGATCTCCAATACAATTTAAATATTGTGCTTAAGGAATTTTCTGATTGGTGTAATGCAAATAAGCTAGTGATCAATGTTTCGAAATCAGTATGTGTAAATTTTTATATTCGTAAACAAACTGATCTGCGATATAATATACAACTTGGCAATAAATCAATTCTCATGGCAGATAATGGAAAATTTTTAGGGCTAAATGTAGATTCGGACATGAGCTGGAAATGTCTCGTAAATTATATATGTGATAAAATGGCAAAGCATTACCAATTAATTTTACAAATGAAAACAATGCTTAACATAAAATGTATTATGAGTATTTATTATAGAATAATATATTCATGTCTAACATATAATGTAATATTATGGGGAGGTGCTTGTACATCTGAAAGGCTTTTATAATGCAAAAACTAATAGTCGGATTATGTTTGGTTTAGATTTTAAAACAACTTGTAAACCATATTTCAAGAAATATAAGATCTTAACTTTTCCACGCATTTATATTCTGAAATGCATTATATTTGTCAAAAAGAATTTCTGTAGATTCCAAACAAATTTACATTGTCATAACTGCTGAACTATAAATGGATAAAACTTGAAAATTAATCAACATAACACCTCCTTCTATAAAAAAAGCACCGTCGTATGCGGGAACTGAATTGTACAACCATTTACCTGGCTATTTAAAAACAAATGTGCCAGTACATATATTTAAAAAGCAGCTTAAAATGTTTCTGTTAAATAAGAATTATTATTCCATACACGAGTTCTTAAATGACAACGTGTAGTACTGTATTTTTACCTTTGTCCTGCATTTCTGTAAGCGTATATGTTTATATTGATTGTATTGAGGTGTCTATATCATTTTTGATCCAACATACAAATAGAGATTATTATTATTATTATTATATTATTATTATTATTATTATTATTATTATTATTATTATTATTATTATTATTATTATTATTATTCTTATTATTATTATTATTATCTAGGACACTTTATATCATTATTATCAACACGATGTGAAGAAACTTGTCCATTGTAACATTTAACTATTTTAACATTGTCCTTGTACTTCGTATCGTATTTAGAACTACATATTGTTTGTGTGGAAGTATTTGTTAGGTTTTTACTACTTTTATCTAATTCCAATATGATGTTATTTTTTAGTTTATCAATCATGATTTATAATTTGCTAAATCCCTAGAATTGTTACGAAGTATTTATTTCATGTTGGTTAGTTCTTCACTAGTTCAAGGTTTTTTTGTTGACTATCAGATAACTTATCCCTCAGATTAGTTAAGATGAGGTCAATATTTTCTTTGGGGTTTATATTTTGCTCTTCTTTGTGTATAA
>JAHWXV010356087.1:0-15301 GCA_024586415.1 Phrixothrix hirtus
TAATTTAAGTTTATTAAAAATTCAATTTATTTCACTTATTATATGACGATCTCCTGATGGCAATAAAATAATTTGATGAAAAAAATTGACTTACGTTGAAAGTGAATGTATCGATGTTTTAACGAATCAAGAGCTTTTCTTTATGATTTAACTGATCCCATTTGATCTTCATTAAAGGGATTCTTTCAACCAACAATGGTGAACGTTGTGCTGTTAACGTTTCGCCAATACGATTCCCTAGGATGGGTTACCTTGATAACTTTCTTACAAAGTGAACAACGACTAAAATAAAAGTAACATAACACAGCCATAACGGGTTCACATTAATCAAAGAGAAATAGCCGTCTTCTTTAAAGAAAAGTTTATTTGAACTTCAATATGTCCGTAACGTTCTGCTGTCTTTGAATTAATCATTCCTTTGTCTTCAGGGATTAGGACGCTGCCAACCACGACGTAAACGGAAAAACTGCTCACTTACGAAAAACTATCCAATCACAAAATTGCTTTTCAAAACAGGCCAATGGTGTGTGATTGCGTGATCGTACAGAAATCCTGCGCTGGCAGAATTTATATAGCAACATGCTAATCTCGCATGGTACCGAGAATTACTGATTGCTTCATCTACGTAAATTTTATATGAAAATAATTTAGCTAACAATTCTAAATTCCTATCCCTCATTTGCAATTATTTCCGAAGAAACTGAAATAAATGATTAACATAGGATTTTATTATTATGACGCAACAACCAAGATTTTATTTGCTATATTAAAATTATTTAAAATGCTTTTGGAAATGACGGAATTAAAAGTAAGGTTTCTCATTAAA
Organism: Phrixothrix hirtus; assembly: GCA_024586415.1. NCBI lineage: Eukaryota > Metazoa > Arthropoda > Insecta > Coleoptera > Phengodidae > Phrixothrix > Phrixothrix hirtus. Next base: position 827 of record JAHWXV010356087.1, read on the forward strand.
CTAAATACCAAGAATTGATTGTTAAATTACGATTAATAAATGATGATGTTCAAGGTTACAAAGTATACGAGGTGCATTCAAAAAGGTTGATAATTATAATTTACCTAAACTTGTATTAATTAACTTTAATGTATTATGCATAGTGATGCAAACATAAGAAGGTGTTTGACATTTGATGAAAGCCTGAGACTAAATCTAATGTCATGAAATATAAACAACAGGCAAACTTATCTAATAAATCTGTAATATTTGGTAACGGGTACTTATCATCTATAGTCTTATCATTTAATTCCTTATTGTTAACCATAATTTTCCACTTTTTTTCTTGAAGCGTCCAGTTTTTTTGAACTATCCACGTGGGAGAGGACCAGGGTGAATTTGAGTGACTAATTATACTTTGGTCTAGCATTTTCTGAATTTGGGAATTGACTTCTTGTTTATGCATTAGCGGGTATCTATATGACTAAGGCGCTGTATTCCAACTGTAGCTTAAGCTTCAGATTACTTAAGCGATACTTTGTTGCTGTGGAAATGATTATTATCAGAATGGTTTCGATGGTCACAGGGTAAGGTTTAAGTAAGCTAAAGCTTATGCGGGTATAAATAGAATAAAGAAAGGATTCCTCCTGAAAATGGCACGAATTTAAAAAAATTAATTCGACGCAACTGAAAAGCCATAAAACTGTAATATGATTGGTTTAGTATTTTCTTGAGAATTTTCAAATTGAAGATCATTTTTATCTGCTGGATTTTTGGCTCACATATATTGTCCTATAGGGTCCCAAAGACCTCTTAATAATATCCTAAGCGCTAAATTCCTAAATTATTTCGATAACACTAGTACTTTATTTTCAAAAATATCCGTATTTACGTGCTATAATTGTAAATTTAATGTGTTGTAATCTTTTATAAAAATAAAATACAATTTCACTAAAATTCTGTTTCATTTCGGGCATTTCGATATTAAGAGTATATGTCTTTATCGGAATAAGTATTTATTAACGAATATTTTGAATCCATCCAAGTATTTATTTCATTTTCGATAAGAGAGTCGACATTAGATATTCATTTTAGAAACCTGTGGAGTTTGTTAACGTTATAAAATTTCGGAACTAATTTTTCGGCAATATGGAGAAACTGCGCTAAGAGCTAGCGTTCGCCGTGAAAATCTGGTATCATATTTATTCCTTTTTAATGTAGGAATCGCCATTTTATTTGTTTTATTAATATTAGATAATATAAAATTAGGTTTCTTAATTATATTAATGCCTACTTAATTTTTCTAAACAATTTTGAACCCTATCAAGATTGGAATCTGAGTTTTCAGCGTTTGAATTAATGCCATAAGGCTAAAAAATGTTAAAAGTACTCACAGTAAGTGTTAAATTAGGAGGTTCATAGATTATTTAGCCTCTTAGTAGAAATTCAGCTGTCTGCTAAGATACTTTGTTGAGATTCTGGATTTCGGACGTAGTTTTCTAATAACAGCTTCTGGATTTCTGCAAAGTCCACTCGTGGTACATTTTTTTATTTGACTGATTGTTTTATTTTTAATTCGCAGATTCTTTTTTGGTTATTTATTAGTTACATTCATTAACGTTTAAAATCTCTGTTTCCGACTGCGCCTGTTATACGATAACTCCCTTTTTAAAAAGTTTATTATAAACAATATTAAATATAATAACAATCAAAAGCTGCTGTCCAGTAAGTTATAAGCGACAATCAACATGGTTTTAGATCAAAAAAATCAACTAACACAGCTTTAAACTCATTCTATGCACAAATTCCATATTATTTAGAACAGGGTGAATGTCCTACTAGAATCTTTTGTGATCTCAGTAGGGCATTTGACTGTGTTGATATAAACCTCCTTTTAAATAAATTATATCAGTATGGCATAAGAGGTAAAGCCTACTCTTGGCTTTCTAGGTTTCTGCATAAGAGAAAACAAATGCTAAACATTTTATACACAAATAATGCATAATTACATCATCTACATTAGAAACTGATATAGATGTGCCTCAAGGGTCCATATTGAGCTCATTTTTATTCATATTGTACATTGACGATCTTGAAAAGGATGTGTCAGGTGTGAACTGTGTATTTTATGCAGACGACACCTCTTTAATAATATCTAATAAGGATAACGGTATATTGAGGGTAACTGCCAATCAGGTACTTAAAGATGTATCGGAGTGGTTCAATAATAACTTATTATATTTAAATCCTGCAAAAAAAACGCAATCAGATTTCACAATTATCAAAACCTAAATATAGGGAAGGTTGACCTATATTTATATAATGAAAAATTTAATTTTGTAAATGATGCCAAGTTCTTGGGCATACACATAGATGAGAATCTATGATGGCATGTCCACTGTTCTAAGTTGATTACTAAATTGAACTAGATTTGTTATAATCTAAGATTGTTAAAAGAAGTACTGACATTTCAGCAGCTACTTTCTGTATATTACGATCGTTTTGAATCGCTCTTAAACTATGGAATTTCCATATGTGGTTCTGCCGTGATGATGCATGATGTGTTTATTACGCAGAAAAGAGCAATACGTATTATAACTAGTAAAAACTGAACCAAGCCATGCAGAGCACTATTCATACATAACAACATACTTACAGTATATTCCTTGTATGTTTAACAACTCGCTTGTTACGCTTATAAAAACAAAGACAAGTTTATAACGGATGAAAATCTACATGACTATAATACCAGATAGAAACGAAAGCTTAAGGTACCATTCAGGATAGCAAAATTAGGATGCAATTCTTCATCTGTAATAAGCATTAAAATACTTAATAATCTCCCAAATAACATAACAAATCGCAGGACTTTCGGTAACTTTAAGAAGCATTTAAAAGCCTTTCTTGTAAGGAAATGCCTATATAACGTAAGTGAATTGACAAATTAGTGTCAATTTGTTCTGAATGTTTTATGTGACTTGTCCTTAAATTATATGTCTTCAGGATTAATAAATATTATTATTAAGTTGCTCTAACTTAGACTAAATCATAGACGGAACTATGCTCACTACGAGTACCACAAATAGCGTGTTATCTTATCGTAAGCTATTAAATATGAGTAGGTAATTGCAAAGCGTTCTTAGGTAATTACATTGCATTTACATCTTGATATATACAGGTACGTATATACCTTTTAATAAATGTTGTCACAAGCTAAACTGACAACAACGCATGTGGCAATTAAAAATCACGGGTGTTTAACTACGGCCGGCAGAGCTACAGTAGAGCGAGGCGTGGTTCATCGGTACTTAAGAGGCTAAACACTGTTAAGTCGAGACAAAATCGGTAAAAGGCGGGAGCCACTGTTCTCAAGTCGATGATGTTTGTGAAATACCCTGTATGTAAAGATGTTAGTGACCTACCATAGGAGCAGAGACAGATATTCTAATGGTACTGCAGATACGGGATTAAGACTGAAAAGAAAATGTAGTAATGCTAAAAATGCTCACTATTTATGACCGCTCCTGTATGTTGCGGAGTGCTAACCTTATTATAAAATCAGGAGTGAAGTCCCCTTTCTTGTGGATAACTGATCCAGATCTTTGTTTAATAGTAATTTAACAAAAGATGAACTAAGCCTGTTGATGCGCCCTGTATATGAAAAGTAATACAGTTTGTTTATAAGAACTTTAAGTTTAATAACGCGGAACAAGCTTCAGACTATGCTTTACTTGACATAAATTATTTGAAAATAACTACTAAATTTTGACAAACCTGTATATCATTACTGGCAAAGTTGGTGGAAAATAAGGTTGTTATGAACGTGAATAAATGCTTTCTAACTTTTTGATGAATGACAAAATTCTGGATCACAATTAAATGTGTTGGACGCACACTGTATAATTATAATAAGTAGTAGGTAAAAGTTATGTTGTTAAAATAAAAACAAACACTAATTGAGCACAAGAAACGTTATATAATTAATTATTCACTTTTCACATTTACACAAGTCAGATTAAAATTCAAGGATAAATCAAATATTCCTTAAAACTATTTAACAATTATTGACATTAGACAACGCAACCGAGGTTCGTATTGATTTAAGACCACTTTAAAGAACAAACCTTATTTGCGTTAGCGACATTTAAAGTACACTGCCACGTTGATAGATGGAGAATGGCTTACTGAAGATGGCACCTCTACACGGGTGCGTGTAACACTTACCAAAGTGACGTAATAGAATTAAGGATTGTCCGTCTTTGACAGATTTTCTAACGGTAGAGATGGGTGAGTCCACGATGAGCACGATCCTTGGCACTCCTCTAACCTAAAAGTGTATCAACAACTTAAATGGCTTCAGCTCGTGTAGAGAGTCCTAAATTTACTTTTCAAAATAAAGCATCCTAAACAATAAAATTTAAACAATAATATAAATACTAGATCATAATCAATTCGACGCATAATTAGCCAATCAAATCCAAAAATGCGCCAGGCTGTTTCTATTAATTAATAAAAAGTTACTAATTAATACCTTGATTAAAATAATTTATTTAATCGTCGAAAGACGAAAAGAAAGTGACAACTTAAACAGCGAAAGTATTGTACCTTTCCTAATAAATTTATAACCAAAACGTCATCTGTATGAGGATAAAAGAAGATAATACAATTATAGATAAATAGTTTTATTGTAATTAATTTAACGATATGAGAATACCAATTTTTGACAACAAGTAAATCTGACGATAATAAATCTTGTGGTAAACTATTACATGTAATAACATCAAAATTTAATTGGCTTCAATAGCGCATTAATTAAACAAACGAAAAAGAAATTTCAGGCGTGCTTGTAAAAATGTTTTCTAAAATTACTATAACGCATTCAAAAACGAGTCGAATGTGTCTTTATCGCCAGGTAGACGGCGCGATAAAATAACTTACAAACGCCTCGGATATTTCTTAAAACAAGGACAATGTTTTCAGAAAGTTTGAACGTAATTAAATAAGTATTTCTTTCTACCGACGATTGTAGTAAAAATTGACACTGGGTAAAATAAAGTTACCTAATTTAAATTTGTTGCAACAAATCGAATTACGTAACCCCCAACAATTAAATAGACAAAACTATTTAATTCATTAAAGATAATCAAAATTGTAAACCAAACTAAAGGATTACTTTCACATATATTCAAATCTTTTATACAACTAACCAAATTTATGAAGGAATCCTTGACTTATTACTAAACTATAACTTTCTTTATCTCAACCACCAATAATATTAATTACTAACAAATTCAAAATTTACAGCACTGAAGCACAATTTTACGTATTACTGTTATAAATGAAATTTTTAAATAAATTTACATCGTATGAAATCGAATAAAGAGTCCAAAAATATGTTTGTAAATATAAAAAGAAACATATGCTGTATATGGTACAACGTAAAACACAAAATTCGTCACTGACCCTCCGCAGCAAGATACTATGCGACTGCTCCCGTCAGTAAAGCTGGGGTCAGAACTCTTAGCAAACGTAAAGACAACTTCTAAGAAGTTCCTGGGTTATATGAATACGCCAAACGGATTCGGTGTGTTACGTGTAATTTCTCTGATTTCCTAATACAACAGATTGGGAAATCAACACCCTTTTTATTACGTGACGTTAATTAAAAATTAAATTTTGGCAATAAAGACTTGTGCATACGGTAAGATCGCCGAATAGCCAGGTTTTAAAGGTGAGATAATTGAGATGTCACTTACAGTTGAAATGGTTCGCGTTTGACTGTTGGAAGCGGTAGCCGTCCCTTTAATTTTTCAGATCAAATTAAAGACCCAACGGGTGGATACCAAAGGAAGATGGTACTGCCTTTTTTTGTCGATATAATTATCTCAAATATTTGTAAATTGCAATTCAGCGACTCTGCTTGATGGATTACTTCAAAAATTCCACAAGTACAGATTAAAATATCTAAAATAGAAACACACGGCACTTCGAAACTAAAGCCTTGTATTATATACGACCTTTCGTACTTCTTCTTCCTTTAATGGATAATTAAAGACGGACTACTGAATGAGATCTTTTCCACGAGAATTTTTTACCAGTGCTATGCTAGCTTGGCGGACGCCGATATTCCCAACTTATTTGTAATTGCTCCAATTGCTGCGTTCAATACTTTACAGAATTTTCGCACTTACGATATACATTACTTGTATGCTTATACGGGAAAGTATTCTGTTAGCACACGACCTTTCCTTCCCCTTGAGGCGTGTGCGAATTAAATTTTACTGTTTGTTAAATCAACAAAGCTGACTTAAACGTATGTAAAAATAAATGGGGTTCTTTTAATATCATAATTTTGCTATGTATTTCTAAAATGTTTAATTTTATACCTTATACGAGGTGCATTAAAATAGTTAACTGTATTAGTCAATGTATTCCTTAGAAAAAGTATGTCTTAACTGATTTTTAAATTAATTCTGATTTTAATTAAGTAAATAATGTATGTAATAGTGCTTGCTTACTATTTAATGTTTTATTTAACGTTTTCGACAAAAAATGACCAGTGAGAGCTACCAATGTAAGGAGCTAAACAACCGAATAGTCAAGAATTATTAATTTTGGCTGTATTTAAAAATATAAATATTTTTCATTAAAAAGAAACTATTACAAGAAAATTCACGATATAAAATGTACGTCCAGTAACATCTCGCAATTGCAATTTTTTATTACGTTGCAATAAGATATGTTACCCAATAGTTATACTTTCTAATTTATCCTAACTTGAGTATTATTACTTAAGTACATAGAAATTATTGGTTACAAGGGGAATTTCCAACATTTTTGGATTTACTGGATAAAAATACAAAACAACGCTTAAAATTCATGTTTAACGCGATTATTTGAATGAGATGCTTCCGATTTACTTTACGTCGATTTCTTTGATTGAAATTTACCTAAAATTGCATAACGCGGACGGGAACAAACAACTCACATTAATCTTACATATACATTAGGGCTCATTTGTGAATTATAATCAACAATTTAAATGTCCAATCAAGTTTATCAGTTGGCACTTCTTCGCAACACATACGCATTGCTATTTGAGTACTTTAATTTATATGATACAAGAAAACGTTTGACTTGAATAGTAGAACAATAAATACCTATGCTTACAAGTTATACTAACAGGTACAAAGTTGCGAAAGCACATCCTGAGTAATTATAAGATAGAAAACCAACTTGAAAGGCAGATACTGTTTGATTGAATGGCGTTTCGGTTTCTAGGTTAGGATGGAGAAGCAATACGCGGATTAGTATTGCAGAGAAAATAATGGAATATCACCTTTTCTATTTGCAAGAAACTATATCGTCTCTTTACATTAACTTGCCTTTTTTACTCCCAAGAGTGTTTTCAAATTCATTGATAAAATGTTCTAAATTTAATAAAAAAACACTGACTTTAAAATGACGTTTTTTAAACTCATCGATGAATTAAACATTAACAACAAATTCATCGCTTGGAACACTGATGTGTACATGAATGACATCATAATACCAAAATTGAGGTGAGGATCAGTATTACGTGCACCGTGAAGGTCAATAAGCTCTTAAATTGTAGTCTAAGCTTGTCACGTTGCTTCATTCTTACATTAATTATCAGACCGAATCCCTATTTTTTTGTATTAAAAGTTATCAATACAGATAACTAATTATGTAACAAGAATTTGAGAAACGTTAAATAGTGGAAAATAGCAGAAAAATTATTTTATATTTTAAAATTAGTAATTAGTGATATTCTATTAAAGAAAGAACTCTGTAAAATTAAATGTAAATATAGGGTTAAAAGATAAGAGTTCATTGTATTATATCAGCTCACTAGAACAAAGACAATGAATTGGGAATAAATAAAAATGAACCAAGTATGGCCGTCTAGTGGTAAATGATACAATAGAACACGTATAATAATGAGCAATCTAGATAGACATCTAGCGAGAAAAATGCATTGTAATATTTAAGATAAAATAATCACATAATTGAAAAATATTAACAAAGAGATAACAACAGCCCCAGGTCCCAATTAATGCTTTGCGGACGTTTTTTAAAGGTCGTAATAGAGATGTGGCTACACATATAAACACCAATTTCGCATCCCGGATGTTTTCCGTTTGCGGAAAAAATGATGTCTTCCGTTTTTATGTAAATAGTCACTTAGTGGAATGGGATAGAACGACATTTAGGTCAACTTCCATTTGACCTTTATATGCTGTATCCACCGAAAACACAATGTAATTATAAAAGATCCTTATCTTACAACTACCTCAGGAACACACCAATACATTGCTATTAACATTGCACGTATAGAAGAAACACAACCTCACATATATACTATCATCTTGAACCACAGAATAAATGCAACCCATGCCAAATTGGTAATCGTAGAATAGCATGTACATTGGTTTAACGCTATATTAATTGTAAATAACGAATTCAAGTATCAAAATACCCGATAAAACAAATATTCTTACGTTGAAGTTACGCTATAAACCTCATTTATAAATAAACTTTTAACGAACCAAAATATACAAGTAGAATCAGAATTATAGTAATTAAGCAAATTAACATACAACTCCGATCAAAAATAAGAGTGGAAAGTCGCGAAATAATGCCTTTATAACAGGGCAGAGTGCTATTGACAAAATTAGAACCCCCGAGACATTCTTCGCGTTCTGGCCAAAACTGTATGGCCTGTCGAGTCAGTTAAATTGACTAAACACACTAAAAACTTCTATTTCGACCTCAAATCAGCGAAAAACACCAGAGCGTCTCGACGGTAAGAAACGTGAAGATGGATGAGCTTCATTGCCACCAAGAAGGCAAGTAAGGGATTGACGCACTAACTTCAGGGCCCGATAAACCTTATTGCCACCAAAAAGTCAGTTAGAAATTTTCAATTTTAAGTTATAAGTGAATGCGCGAATTAGATGCATTTAACTAATCTAGATATGTTAAGTTAGTTTCAGTTTATTTGTTAAACATCATCATTGAATTCCTTTATAGAGCACGCAACTGAAAACAACGAAAACATTTGTAACGTTAATAGTATTAACGGTTGTTACTGTTGGTAGTAATTCCCTCTTATCTGTTTCGCCAAACCACCAATATATAGTGAAGCTAGATAATTGAAACGAATATCGTGCCTAACGCCCCTTGATAATTCAAATGCGTCCCACTTTAAGAAGCACCCGATTAAAAGAATCGATGAAGTTGATGCTGAATTTGAAAACGCGCCCTTCCGTTGTTACCAGATAGACAAAAGTAAATTACTGAATTTCTTACAACAAAGGTTCGACGGAGTAAACAGGGAGCTATATGCTTGTCCGTAGGGTCGAACGAATTTCGTGAAGAAGTAAAATAAGTTCTGGATTACGAACTATTTTTTATTATAAAACGTTTAACATCAATCCTTTTTTTGAAATTACTTACAGCTATATCTAAATGCTTACATTTAAAACTACTATATGTGAAAAGATAATAAAATTAGATATTCCCGAATAGTAAAACAAATTTGAGTAATTTTTATATACCGGATGCATTTTAAAAGTAAACAAACAACACAGTGTATTTATTTAAATTTATTTTCACGCTTTACTTATTTTAATTTAGAATAATTAAGCGAGGAAAATTTGAAAAGTATGCAGTTTTAAGTTCAACTTACTTCAAATATTTGTTAGAAGGTACAACGGGACGAAAGGATTCTCGGGATTTTGAACGTTGCGAGAAATGTCGTTTTCAATACTGAATCAGCTTGTTGCTCCAGCAGTCATAATGAAGTGTGGGGGAGTTTTACAGTATTTGTTCGTAAGGATTGAGCTAAAAATTCAGGACAGCTTAGGAGAGTCAAAATTGGGTAAAAGTCGTTATATTTGGGCGCCACCTAAACTGTTTGTCGAAACGGGAATTTTAATTACTGGAGATTAAATGATAAGGAACTTAATTCCAACCGTAAATACGATGTTTGTGTTCGAGAACGATTACAAGGTATTTGGTTTCTCGTACGTCACTGGAGAAGCCCTCTTACAATGTGTGAGTATTCCTTAAGTACTTAAATCTATTATTTTCCTGTAAGAAAATTATTGTTATTCCTTAGTACTAAGATTACAAAAAGTTCTAAAATAATAAAAGCATCTAGTTTTTGAATAAATTGTTATAATCAAATAATATAAGTATATATAACTATACTAACTAACAAAACGGTGCTAGAAGAAGACGAAGGGATTCCCAATTTACTTATTTATAATCTACCTGAACGATTAACAAAGTATTAACCCCTTGAATTAAAGGTGGTCCGGAATTTGAGATACTTAACTATACTAAATGTTTGTTTTTACTTTGAATTTGAAGGATTCATATAATAAAACAACAAAATGTCTAATTGAGACTTGACGGTAGTAACTTCCCCAGAGAGTGATTTCGTTACCAAAAAAGCATTGGGGTTGAGGATTGAGGCTGAGCTGATTTTCTTAGGAAAGCCAGTTACTGTCAACAACTCCTTTTATCATATTAACATGCCTTCAATAGTAGTCTGTTTGCATTATTAACATTATACATTGTAATATTTTAATCTGAGGATGTGGCGCCATCGACTATGATTTTGCAATAAATTTTACTCATCATGGCTAGTTTTCTAGAATTCATTCGTTTGTTTTACTTACTTGTATTCCTGGGATTAAATGGTTTTTGTACTTACAATCCTAATATTTTAAATGGATTATCGTAAATCTATTTGTAGAATTAAATCAGTGATTTCACATATTATCATTTTTAATTCACGAGTACATATGCATTTTTAATTACTTTATGACATCATCTTTCCGGAGAATAATTATTTTAAATTATAATCTTGCATTTTTAAACGTATAGGAATTCGATTTTCCGATCAAATTGGCTAATTCTTCTAATTTTATCAAAGAAGGTAAAAGATCTAAATGCAATAAATCGATATGAGGAAGCTAGTAAGCTGATTTCACCGTCGCGTATTGGGAGACATTACGAAGTATATTTTTACTAAGGAGACGTATTTTCGATGATGCAGGATCCTAATTTATAATCAGAGGGGCTGAGATGATTTTATAAATTATGTAAATAATTTATGCATGTGAACTTTATATGCAAGTTTTCCAAGTTTCAATGAAAAATTTGGTTGCCTTCGAGTATAGACACAATTTACGACTCAGAAAAATTAGAAATCTATTGGGTGAGTTCTACTTATCAGCCTTGGACTAATTAACCTAGAGGCGCCCTAATCTGTTTTGTATCGTATTTTGATTTACCGAATATCTTGTGTCAGATCAAATTTCACAGATGATTGCAGATTTTTACGCGTTTAAAAATCCTAAACATTTAAAGTTTATTGCAAATATAGTTCGTTACTTATCTACTTATAAACCAACTTAAATAATTACTAGCGTGTTAAAAAGTAACATTATCAAGTGCCAACGTTGATTGGTGTTGTGGTTAGTTCAGGAGATGCCAGTTCAAATTCGATGGAGGTCGGTACATTTTTCAGCTGAGAAATATTGAAAATCCATGCTATCTTTTTGGATAAGGAAGTAAAAACGCAGGCCTTGTAACAGCGTGCTGTCTGGCACGTTTAAAATCCCTACTCCCTATTCTGATAGATATGGCGAAGTGGTCATAGTCATTGAAGCTAAGAGGGCGAAGAAAATTTCCGGGCTGAAGTCCCAGTGATGACTTTAATTAGTGCAAACCAACAAACGTTCATTATCTTCATAAATATTAGTGATTGCTTTATTTAATTATTAGCTTTTCGTGCATATCTAACTTACGTATGCTAGCATCTATTGTTCGGTATTGTAGCTGTTAAGAGTTTGTTATTAAAATAATTATCACAAATTTTGCACGGAAGCATTTTACTAAATGCTTATACATTTCATTTATTTAAGATTTAAGATTAGAAATAACAGGTGTTGTAAATATCGTTTGCGGCTCTAAATTTAAATATGCATTTAAACTGCTAAAATAAAAATAATTATTAATTAGCAGAAAACAAGCCTCTTAAAAAAACTAAAAATCTATAACGTTGATAAAAGGTTGTTCTCTACCAATCAATCGTTATTTTTTGTTTTAGCACCGTTTAACACCATATCAAGGTTTAGGTAACGACAGATTGTTTATTGGTAAAATAATTCTATCTGTGTGAAATTAGCGATATGTTTGATACATAATATTCATAGACTCAGTCAACGCCTCCAAAGTAATAATTGCAAGATTTCTTTTTATTTCAGGTGAATATACGAACCCAAAATTTTATGTGCATTATGTCCACATAAATATTTTATTGCTTGTTTCATGAAATCACTTTCGACGATCTTATAAGTATTTAATTTTATTGTTACATATATACAGGGGACATCAAAAAAGTTGCTGTTATAAGCTTTATTACAGTTTTATGTTAGCTATTTTGAAATGCTTACTAAGCAATTTTTATTTAGCACAAGGGTTGTTTAAGATTTCCTGTTTTGCCGCTAAACAGGGTGCGTTAATTCCATCGTAGCCTTAAATCATAGGATTATTTAACTACAAATAGGTGGCGCTCTAATAACTTCTAATTGTGACTTTATACGGGGTGTTTGAATGTCATTACTATCATTACTCCCTTATATAGATTTTCTCATGTTTTAAATCCATGTTGATATTTGATAATATTATTTTAAAAGAATCGGACTATAATAGTATTAGAAGGAAATTAGTTTCCTACAAGAAAGCACATAATTTATACTGTATAATTTTGTTCTATGATAAGCAACAAACATTACAGCAATGTTTGTTGCTTATCAAATGGTTGGCGTTGCGTAGAGAATTGCTCATAAGTCATTTTAGTACTATGCACTCAAAGATAACTTGCTTATCAACGGCAGGAAATAATATATATAGCTAGGAAAGTTTAAAATTACTTAGTAAAATCTTACATAAATACACATCACGTGACAAAGGAAAATAAAATGGTATTAAGAAGTCAACGTGGAGAATATTCTAAAAATAGCTGGTTGTCATTGATCTAAAGCAGGAATGTTTTACTATTTATGTTTCTTTTTACCAGGATTAGTCTAAAGAATTCATTAAAGATGATCGTGCCAAAGGACGGCTTAGTGGGTCATATTATAATTTGTCTACGAGTGCTTTTAAGAGCGACCCATTAAATATTATAAGATCTGTTAAATTAATTCAACATTTATTTCGAATTATGAGAATTGAAATAAAAGAAACTTCTAATGTTTCCTTTAATAAACATTCCTGTTTAAATATATATATATATATATATATATATATATATAGATTATTCATTGAATAATATAGAAGATAAAAGTATTTCATTAATTTTTATAACATTTGTCTCTTCATCAGTAGATTGTATATTATTGGATTTGTTATATGCTATATTTCTATTTTAATTATTTTCTTTTGTGTTGAAGGTTTTAATTACAACCAAAATTTTCAGCGTTTATTGCTTTATTTTAGCTGTATCTATATTAAGTTCTCCCATTAAATTACAAATATATTTCATTTAGTTAATTGTTAATTTAAATTATTTAATTAGTATAAAATAATTAAAACAGATCCCCAAAAGTTGGGGAGTTTCATGTGTCATTATATACTTAGAATAAAACATGAAATAAATCAGACCAAACTCACACTAGAATTTATATCTAAAACTTCAAGGAAACTCCTTGACTATTTAAGAGGTCATTAAATTTGGTTATAAGAGTGTAATTCGAATAGTGGTATCTTAGATGGAAGTTTAATCTACAATATATGAGTAGGAATCTAAAAGAAACGGTAATCGCATTTTCGCGGACGACCCCTGGGTACTTCGGATATTTCATGCTAGTCACGTCTGCTTGAATACTTCGTTCGGCAGTTGTTCAACAGATGTTGTAGTGAGTAGCCCTCCCCTAAGATTTCGTGACGGCAAATTACAGCGATTGTGTTTGAAACTTTGTTTCCTATTGGGGACGAATCTTTATTTAAAAGAGGAAGGATTGAGTAAGACACAAACGTACGGGTGCTTTTCGCGATTCACGTGAGGAGAAATATTACTTGAAGATCAGCCACGTTCAAGTCAGGCTTCAACAAGCCGCATTGACGAAAATAGGTATAACTTATCAAGTGCTCAACCATGATTGCCAAATGACGACTAACGAAATATCCGACAAAATTGATATGACTTTTGTCAGCTCTCGATGGTTTTTTTGTGGCATTTACGTTATTTAAATTAATAAAACATCGATATGCTTTGCGAATTATATTACCTACTTATAATATTTTAATTAAAAATTCAATTCAAATCATAAATCTTTAAAAACATTCTTTTATTTAAACATAATCTGCCTTTTTATTAAACTATTTCAATGTACCTCGTAGAATATAAAATAATGCAATCTTTTAAATCTCATACAAATGCAAAAGTTGTTTGCAGCT
>JAHWXV010356244.1:0-29979 GCA_024586415.1 Phrixothrix hirtus
ATATATATATATATATATATATATATATATATATATATATATATATCCTATAATGCCGTGCTACTGGGGTACATCCATATGGCACTTATAAATTTCAGTCAACAATTTGATATCACCATATTTTGAAATGTTGGAATGTAACAAAATGTCGCATTTCTCCAGTTTTACTGCATATAATTTTTCATGTCGTATATCTGTGTATGTTCTTTTGTTATTAAGAAGACTGGATTGATGAGATTAATATAATATTTTGCACTTACGGGACTAAAACGCCACATTTAGTCACTTGTTTCCATAACTAACGCGACACTTTTAATTTCGAAGGATTAAAATTTTACTTTAGTCCCAAATGAATTAAAGTACTTTAAATCCCACCTAAACAAAGTTAATTCATGACGATAACAAAAATTAAATAATTAAAATTACATATTGCTAAAAGCGTTGCTATAGTGCTTCCCAAAAAAATTTAAATAGCATTTGGCATGAAGCATAAATTGATAAATCGAATGAACTGTTAATGTCAAAATTATGCAATTTAATTACTTCGGCCCTTTTGATTTCAAATTTTTCGGAAGTGCAAAAAATAGGACGAAAGTACGTTTTAATCCCTCGAAAGACTATTTTTCTCACGGAATTAAAAGAGGCATTTTAGTATCTTCGTATATAATATACCATTTTTAAGATGTTTTCGCGTAAACCATATTTGAACTTTATTAGCAATTGTTAACAATACATTGTACTTTTTAAATTAGTTAAAACAAGTAATCAAATTTTAATTACGTCTTATTGACGTAACATATTACTCATTTCATATGTGACTAATATATAGTATTCATTTTGTTTTAAACCTTACAAATATATACATACAGAGTGAAAAACTGATTCACCCCACCCGAGGGATTTCAGTAGTACATTTGTAATATCTTTGCTGTTAAAATATTTTAGAGGAAATGTATAAATAGGTGTTTTGTTTAGAAAAAGATACTTCATTTACACATTATTAATTGTTTTCAGAACTCGAAAAATCAAAAAAAAAAGATTATAATTTCTTGTAATGATCTAGGAGTACATAAAAATTAATGCATTACTTTTGCTAGTCAAATGATTAATTACAAGAATTTCGGTAAATAGAAGTTGGTACACGTAATAATTTTACTTGGAAATAATTTCAAAAATAATAACTAAAATAAGTACCAATGAAATAGGAATTTACTTTGATTTTTGTAAAACTAGATATTTTATTTTTTCACATTGTTGCGACATTAGAAAATAAAAAATAAAGAGAAAATAGCTGAGCAGATGCAGTATTTTTTTCTCTACAAAAACATCTTTAGATTTTTCTTATAAAATAATAAACATTAAGAATTTATTGTTGATATTCCTTTGGAGTGCGGTCCAATTCTATACACCCTGTATATATTCGTTACTAGACTATTTTGTTAAGTGATTTGTTATTAATTTTTCTAAAACTGCTAATCAATAAATTACAGGATTTGATTAATTTCAGGAAAATTGTCCTAATACATTTTATTACATTTGTTAAAGAAAAGCCCAATAATAAAACATTATTGATGGTTTGAACTTGGCCTTGTCAATTAGTTACGAAGCACCTACACTTTATTCATTTTGTTTTGATTCCAATGTTATTACATTTGCTTTTTATTCTATAGCAGCTAAACAATTTAAACCACATTATTTCTTTACTTGAAATTTACCGTTTTTACTATATTTATCTACAAAAATACTAGATAATGACTAGGACAGCGATAACATTAAAAGGTACATTTTCTTTTTTAAATTGTTTATTGATTATGAAACAATTTTGTTCATTTACAATTTAACTTTTTTTAAATTAAGGCCAATTTGATAGTGCCTTTTGCATATTTTTAACAAAAAATTGAGTTGGGAATTGAAAAATATATAGACTGAATTTAATATGAGGTATTTTATGAAAACGTTTCCGTAATGTATAAATTCATTAAGAAAAGTGCATTCGTGTCTTACGTATCTAATGCTCTAAATTTTATAATTTGATGCAAGGACGGTAAACGGTCAGATGTCTTTTCCCACATCATTACTGAGTAATTTAAATTATTGAATTCGAAAAAGCAATTAAACAGAACTGCATTGATCTTAAAATAAGTTTCGTACAAATACCTTATAATAATGATGTAATTATGATAATTACATCCAGGTAACATTAATGATTAATTTTATTTATCCAGGTGTGTTATGGTACGAAACTTTCGAAACTTGCGGTTAAAAGTATTGTCGTTTAGATCGATATTTTGTTTAAGTATTAGATATAACCGTTTATTAACTATTCATATAGCTTAGAATTTCTAATTCAAATTTCTAATTTAAGACCGCCGGGTATAATTTGAGATGTTACTAACCAGATCAATCCATATTGTTCTTAATACCTAGGCACTATGTAGAAGAACTGAATATTTTACCACTAGATTATTTTGATTGCATTGCCTGAAGATATCAATTATATAGATCGTTATTCTTGACTAAAAACGGAATAGTTAATGCTCCAATTTTCTAGAACAAAGGAATGTTAAACCGCTTTCTATAATAGATTAATAAAATAACCCCGTTATCATTTAAAGGAATTTTCTTTCTAATGAGCATTATGTTAACACATTGAGAATATTGAATATTTTAAAAAACATAAAATCTATTTAATATTCCTTATGGTATTAGTCTTTAATTATAAGTTTTAAGAACGTTTAATAATTCTATTTATCAAGTATGTGTCGTTATACCATAATCATAAGTTAACAAGGTACAAGAGTATACATATACGTACTGTAAGTCGCTCATTTTCTCGCTTTGTGTACCAATCAATTATACTTATTAATATAATTTGTCGGACAAATAAGTTTCGTGCGCGAAAACAAACAAAAAGCTGATCGTGAGAAATCATGGGAAAAATACCTCCGAACTCAAAACCAAACTGAACAAAAAGCCCATAATTATTACCGTGATTAGAGTAGTGCAGTGTGGGAATTAGTAATTACAAGTACCGCGCTTGACCAGCCAATTTATCGGACCTTTTGGTAATTTTTACCTCTTTTGATGTAGTGTTCGACTACAGGCGGCGCCCGATTCAACCCTACCCTCGCTTATAATCAAAATTACACATAATTATAAAATTTTTACTACGAAATACTTCAAATTGATACTTGTTGGAATTTCAAAATTTTAACTGCACCTCAGGTGGTTCTTAACAATACCAAAATCTAAAATAACGTTACACATACGTAAAGCACAGGCACATAACCATCACGATATAATTATTATCTATCTTAGCTGGCACAAAAGGTACGTGCAAATGTTTTCGGCAGATTAAAACATAAAACGCCCGGAGAAGGTCATGAAGTGTCACTAATAATACCTCTTCATGCAAATGGCTTTTGAAGGGCAAAACATTGTTGGAAGTTTTTTATTGTACATAGCTTTTTTCAAAACATTATCTTTGAACACTGAAGAATGTATGTAAACATTGTCTTCATTTAAAACGTTATTTACTACAAGACAACTAAACCAAAGCACCTTTAGAAATGGAGATTAAATAATCTAATTCTTTATATTTCCCTAGCATTAATAAGTCAGTGATTACTAGCTACTCAAAATTGGCATTTTATTTAAAATGCACGCATATTTACAAACAAGCTTCAACGATAGTTTATTTAAAGTAAAGCATAACAAAAATAGTGTTATTTTACTTAATATTTATCCCAATGAATGTTTGTTTAATTTCAGTGCTTTAATCAATAGTGCTTTTTTTTATTAGTTTTCTTTAAAACTATGTTCGATAATTTCAATATGCAAACTGATCTAATTGTTGAAATTAGATTAACTGAATATAGCAAATGTCGGTGGTTCAGTGGTTACCTTGTTTGGTTGTACCTAAAGAATATGGTTCAAATCCCGTCAAGGTCGGAAAATAATTTGAAAGCATACCTTAATCTCGGAGAAGAAAGTATTTCCGTTTGGCAGATTAAAAATCCCTTCAAATTCTTCTAAATTCTGTAATTGAAGATCGAACGCTCAGCCAGAAAAATATGGATTATAAAACGTTAATTATAATGAAGGTCCGTCATACATTTTGTGTGACGAATAGAAATGTATGAGCAAATGCGTCGAGGAATATAATTAAACAATTATAATCATTTGCTTTAGTGAAGCAAAAACTTTTGTTTCACTGGAACTAAAGTTGTGTGTTTTATGATTAAAATGGCCATTCACTACATGCTTTAGTATTTGCTTTGAAAAATGTGCAGACATTTTGGTAGCAGTTTACACAAGTAAATTATCTCTTTTTAAAATCAAATTAGAATAAACTAAGTTCATAGAAAACGAGTAAAATCACTACCAAGTGATTCTAGAAGGTAGTTTCGTTTTAATGAACACAAGTAGCATTCTTAGAGACAATGTTTCCATTGATGAATAACACGAATCATAAAGAGGGGCGATAAGTTCAATTCCAAAGATGATCGTGTCTAATTCAAAGGCAGAGCACTATTACAAAAAGGTTACCAAAAATTACAAATTTATGGATGCAATTTTCATCTGTACCCTAGAAGCTCTGGCTTGCACATATACCAGAATTTTTAAACTTTACTGACTTTGAGTCAAGTTTGTAAATAGGCATGTATGCTCAGGCCTCTAGTGACAGGGCAGAAAAATTTACAAGCGTGTATGCGCAATGGCCTGGATCTACCCATAGTGGTACAGAGTGTTTCAAAATTCGCGCAACCCCTAAATTTAAATGTCATAGGAAGCTCAAAGCAATTTAACACTAGCAACATTGTAAACACAAGCTATTTACCTGGTACGTAGTTTCTTGCCTTAATAGTAGCAAGCGATATAAATTGTGTTCATTATGTCAGTTTTCCATATTGTATGTTTATAATCGATCATTAATGTACCCAACTTCGATGAAAGCGTGCTTTTTCGATAAAGAATACTATTTTCATCAATAAAATTACAAATATTTTCAAATCATCTGGTTTTTTAAATTCATGAATGACGCGAATACCATATACATGCAATTTTAATCACTTTGTCCTGTTAATTTAATGTGAGATGGAATTTTGTTTCTTAAGACAGAAAAGTGATCAGTAGGTTTCGTGACAGGGACGCTTTCAGTATTTTTAAGTCAGGCTGCCACTGTTAATATGGTGGGTTTATTTGAAATTGGAGAATTTCGAAACTAGTTGAAAATTGATTTGAAGAGTTAAAAATGATTTAAATTCGAAATGATGTTCGATTACAGTCAGATAAAAGGTCATTGAGGACAAAACTCATATGAGTTGCTGCTAAGAAAGTAAGCAAATTTCAATGTTTACAATTATACCAGTGTTCATTTATTTTCAGCCTCCTAAAAGCATTTTAGTTTTTAGAGACATAGCTTAGAGTTATGCTAATTTTTGAAACCCTGCAGAATATGCAAAACGTCAAGAATTATTTGTTTTGTCATAAAACGCTATATTTTTAGAAGAAAAGGAGTTTAGTGACTCCAAATAAAAACCCTGCTACAATAAAACAATTCCAGATCAATTGCTTCCAAATTTGTAGCATTTACTACGCAGTAAAATCATTTATCTAAAATTAATGAAAAACTATCACACTATCTTTTACTAGATAATATTAGCCCTTGCTTTTTCTGCAAGCAAATGCTAAATTTTTATTCATCAGACCCATTGTTCGATATTCCTGTGACTAACTTCTCCCGTTTACTGTTTCATAACGCTAGACCTTAGGTATATGCATGAAGTACCGTGCGCCGAACTTAAACACCTCTAACATATCGTATGATTTACACTAACTTGCGTGTTCAATTTATACATGTTCATTTATCCTTTGCACTTTTATGGTCTACTGCAGCGATTCTCAATGGAGTCCATGAGCTACCTGGTCAAAAGTAATATTCCTAACATTTTATAATAGTAAGTATGATTCAAAAAATCTCAGCAAAAGACCGTGAATACGTGAACGTATATCTTGGTATCAAGCTTCAACTGCCAATTTTGACATCTAAATAATAACTTGTTTGTGAAGCCACCAGATAACATGAGTTTATTTTGCAGACTCCTCAGAACTGAGGATATATTGTTGTTTATTTGCGTTGGGTTGCGGATATTCTGTAGGCCCTCTTGTTGGATTGCTATGATAATTCCACTGTGCCTACTAAAATTTTTCCGAAACTAAAGGAATTCATTCACCAATTACCATATTGGTACCGGATCTACATTTGACCTTTTTTATCCGAGAAGAAGGCATCTTTTTAATTTTTCTTCCGCGAAAATTTTACCGACCCCGCCCAGGTTTGATTGCGTGTCCCTTGAGCGTAGAAGCAAACATGCTTACCCCTACACCAAATGAGGCCGGCACGTATTTTATTAATATACATTAAAAAATATTCTTTTAATAAAGCACTTGATAGAAAAATTATAAGGCGAGCTACGGAGATAAGCTAAATTCAAGTGAGAAGCACGATTTAGAAAAGCTTGAGAATTGCCAGTCCACCGTATCACAAGACCTTCATTTACAGTATTAAAAGTAAAAAAAATAAGAATAAATGGTAACTAATTATCTAATGCCTTTAAACAAAGGCAGGATGTACAACGTTTACATCATTTTTCTATATAGGGTGCTTCCTTAGTAATACACTTGGCCCAGGGTGCCACAAGATTTCGTATTCCTTGGTGAAAGAAGATTTTCGGTTGGTCGTGAACCCATTTTTTCACAACATCCGAAACGTGCGTGTTTGAAGAAAATCGACGACTTCTCAAAGCTTCTTTGAGTAGTCCAAACAGATGAAAGTCTGAGGGAGCGAGGTCTGAGCCGTAGGGAGGGTGTTTCAATAACACTTTCGTCGACAGTAGTCCTCGGCGTTTGTTGCGAATGCTGGCTTCTAATTGTTAGCCAACGATTAACTGTAACTGACGTTGTTAACTATAGTTCCCTTGTCCATGTAGGCGTTCACTGTAGTGCCGTTTTTGTCCCAAGAAAGGGTTAAAAGCACCTTTCCCATCGGGATAGTCTTGAATTTTTGTCTTAAGGAATCCCGGACGTTTCTAGTCGATACTCTAGCGTTTTAATTCAAGTTTGTAATTATGAACATAAGTTTTATCATCGGTCACTATTTTGCTCAGAATTGCGTCACCTATGTTGAAACGATCGAGTAAGCGTTAGTAGATATCCAAACGCTTGAGTGTGTGTTTTGCAGTAAGCGTTCTCAGTATCCATCGCACATAGGGTTTACGGAATCCTAGCTCGTCGTGAATGCCTATAAGCTTAATTAAGACTGATAAGAAAACACAATCTCATTAATGGTGACTTGCCTATCCGCCATAACCTATCTACAGCTTGATAAATGTTATCATGCATGATTGACATTGACGGGCGTCCAGCTCCCGGTTGTTGTGTGCACCCGCACGGCCACTTTTATAACTCTAAATTCACAAAGACACATTTTTACGAGATAAAGCACTGTCTTCGAATTGTGATGACAGTATCTGATGAATTTAAACCTCGTTTATATGTTTCGACCTCAATTGATTACTGCGCGTTGCTTCTTAGTGCATATGTATTGTTTCTATAGTTTTAGTAGTTTAAATTGGACAAGAACATTTTTCCTCTGTTTTGATTACTACAGATTTAATTTTTCTAGAGTATTAAACGTGGAAAATGTAGTCTTATAAGGACACTGAATAGAAGATGCGCCAGTTTCGAGAGTCAAACGTACACAATTAGTTTATTTTATTTTTGCGCCTAAAACTTCGGGGTGTCGAAATTTTCGTTACCCTTGTGGTTTCAACTATTATGGCAATTTCATCATATCTACTAGAATTTTGCCGACCCTAGAGACGTTCTAATTCGCAGTAAAGATTTTAACCTGCCAAACGTCACATTGTTTGGGAGAAAGATATGATTTTAAATTTTCGTCGTTGGGAGGCTACGTATCTTGGCCGGATCTAAACTCGTATCGCTGAGGTTTAGAGGTATATTAACCACTTAACCACAGAGATTGTCTACACCGTTTGCATATGAAGCGTAGTTATAAGAAGCTCACGCTGAAAATATTTAGATTGTTTTGATCTCTGTCAGGTAACAAAAACAATCATTTGCTATTATTTTTGAAGTTTTATGAAGTTTGACTAAAAATCTTTTCTGTGCAGATTCAGTACGGTTTTAAAAGTCTGTCTCTTCGGTACAAAATGAAATAAGACCTCAAAATACATTTTGTGATGAAGCCCATAATTAGTACATGATTTTAAGGCGGAGAGTAACTGCGTTGAGTGATGAAAATGTTGTTGCTGTTTGAGTCTTAATTGGGGAGGATAAAATAAAATTTTAAGTGCCAAGAAAAATATGTAGGCGTTGAATCTCACATAATTTACCTGATGTTGAAAAACAACAATGCATCGATTTCTGCAGATAAATAAATACCTGTAAAGAACCTTCAAATGCCGCATTGAATATTGTGACAGCAGACGAATCCTGATTAAATTTTAGATTCTGAAAGGAAGTATCAGGCTGCTCAATGAGCAGTTGTAATCTATGATAAGCTAGCGAAAATATAAATAACGGGCGTTATTGATGGAATATAACTTGTTTGTTTTTTTAATCAGGCACATTGCTACAATATAATCGTGTCAGAGTTTCAGCGAACGGTTAATGCCTGAAGATATAAAAGACGTGGAAGAAAAATGTCCAAAAGGAAAAATCATTCTTCATTATAACAATGATTCGGTACATAACGGCTAAAGAAACGGTTGCATTTATGGAAGCTTCCAATGTAATAACAATTAATCGTCCTCCATATAGCCCTGGCTTAGCACCTTGCGATTTCTTCGTATTCCCCACAAACAAGAATAAAACGTGTGGAATCACAGGGGACGCCTAAGTCCGCTATCGTGCATCAGCTTTTCAGCCTACCCTCTGGCCTGAGTAGAGAATTAACGCTTGCAATCGCCCTCTTCCAAGATACCTACTCCCCTCTACTACTCCTCTACTGGGTTTTACAACGCGAGCTGCCAGCACTTCCGAATACTTCTATGAGTGCCAAGTAGAGAGGTCTGACCAATGAGTTTACCGCCAGTTCCGAATTGTTCTTACTGATACTTACTCACTAGGACTACTGCCCTCGGCCTGTCTCCTCCAGCGTGATGTCAGGGCATATGCCGGCTTACAACAGATCGGCCTAGTCGGCGTGCACTGAATGAGACAGGTTTCGGTGTACCACTGTTTCCACCATGGTCCAGTTCAGAGGCATGATGACGGTGGGTGCCGACGAAAATATTCATATTTATCGAACTTGTCGGACGGTCTCCTGTCATTTTTTGATGGGCCTCCGGTGCTCATGCTGGAATTGCACAAGTCGGCATCTTTTATCGGGTACGCGGTGTTGCAACTTCCTGGAAAGCAACGTTTTCTTGGGTAACGACAGGTTTCGGCCTTTCTTGCGTAACTTGTCAGTAAATAACCTTGATCTTTCTTAAATTCGGCAAAGTTGCGATAAATGCGAGCTCTTGAATGGTTTCTTCCCCAAAATCAAAATAAGTGCTAATCATTGATTTTCATCTAAACCATGATTTTCTTATTCTGCTAGACTTACTGTGTTTCTCAAAAGATGCGGAGTGTCCATCGTTTTAACTAAAACGTATTTCTCATAAATTTTCATTTTGTTTTCCTGTTGATATTAGCGATAATCTTATTAGATAAAGTGGGGGGTAAAAAGAATTTCAAGCAAAAGCTAACAACCCATTTCAAAATGCAATAGTTGTTTGCAAAAATGTCAACAAGACTAACCTAACAATAAATCCTATAAATAGATGTTGAAAATATCGTTTCGAATTCAATGACAGCCAGGCGGATAAATTCTTCACAAAAACATATCACCTACAATTATGTGTCCATATTAAATCATTTATTCCAACTATGATATTGACATTTAGAGAACTTTTAACACCATTCGGCGAAATTTACAAAACCCTTTTAATATTTTGTCTTTAAATTGCAACACAGTCAGGTAAAACATCCATAAGTAATTAATTAGTAACGCTTTGTTTCTCTTAAAAGCAAATATGTCATTAGTCATTATGACAAAAATTAATTTCCAGACCTTGATAATTAACAATGTAATAAACATTCTGGTAATTAATTACCTAGTAAAAACGTACCTAAATCTGGGAATATCTAAAAAACCATTCCGATTAGTTATAATTACATTTTAAATTGGCATCGAAACATTAATTAAAACTCATTTAATTCGTCCTTAAATTGAATTATAGCCTGTTATTATTATTCCTAAAGCCAGCGTTGTGTTTAGATTATTATTAAAATTCTTCGAGAAGTCTCCTTATATATTTTTATAAGAGACTTTACGTTATATTTTGTTTTAAAGTTCATGATATCGTATGCTTTTTAATTGTATGTAGATACATTATCCATTCCGGAATATTTTACGACCTTGTTTGGCATAGCCATCTTGAATTTGAATTTCAATTAAACTGTAATAATTTAAAGAAGTGTTTTGAATTAATTTGCAGTCTGTTATATCTTTGAATTACAAATTTACAGTCAAATGTATGGACTACAGAATTTTAAAATTAATCAAATTAAATTTACCACAATCAGGAAGTGATAGCTTCGGTAAACTTACAACCGACATTTTTATCATAATTATCGTTTACGTTTTTATCTACAAACTGTTATAAATAAGTTGCATTATAATAATAAATATAATAGCATAAAAAGGTTAACGTGTGACAGAGTTGCTATTTAATTTCACACGCGGTATGTCATAACATAGGTAAATATATAGTAGTGCTTAACAGAGAGCTTTTCAGCATATTTATTTCATATTATCAGCTCTTGTTTGAAAAAGTAGAGGAAGTATATTCTATATTCCCTACGCAGACACTTAATATAACAAATAATTAAATTTTTTTAATTTTGAAAAAATGTCTATACAAATTAATTTGAACAAGGATTGATTGTGAAATGTATTTGGCTTTGTTTATAATTAAAGCGTTGCTACAAAAACAGTTATTAAGTTTCTTAGTAATAACAAAAACGGTCTTTAGTAAATAAGTAAAGGTCACATTGAAAAATTAATAATTAATTTCGTGAACACCTTGAACTGAGAATGACTCCATTAAATAGCAATAGTTTAACAGCGAAGCCAGACATTATAGACATTTATAAATACAATTCTTATGAAATTCTAATTATTTGATTTGAATTATTGAATTTCTTTGGTATGAAAGTAAATGCTGCGGAATTGTATTGGATAGCGTTGTTGAAATAGCGCACACCTTAATGTATAACAAAGGCATTTATTCATGAGAGGCTTGGCATAAAAGTCCAAATTGAAATGCTATCACAGTATCAACT
The DNA here is from genome assembly GCA_024586415.1 of Phrixothrix hirtus. Taxonomy (NCBI): domain Eukaryota; kingdom Metazoa; phylum Arthropoda; class Insecta; order Coleoptera; family Phengodidae; genus Phrixothrix; species Phrixothrix hirtus. The sequence continues at coordinate 11,416 of JAHWXV010356244.1, forward strand.
TTTAAACAAATGTGGCATTGTAAAGTTTTGCAGCTGCTTCAGGTCTTCTTTAGAATGCCCATTTATATAAAAATAAAAATGCATATTGTTTCATGTTGTGACCCACAAACTTATTTATATAACAAATTATTTGATTTTGATCGAATCAATTAATTTTTATTTAATTGTTCTAGGGCGTCCAGTGGGCGAGCATGTGATGCGCCGCGATGCCCACTTTGTCCGCGGCGCCTGAGCTCAGTTCCGGCGGCCGCATAGAGCGGCAAAAGCACGAAACGGCCGTTATGAGCCCAGAGCAGGAGGCGAGTCCGCCTCCAGCAGCGCCAGGAGCATCGCCGCCTCCTCCGCCGTCCACAAATTTACCATCTCCAAGCATATCGCAGCAAGATACATCGGATGTCGAACAATTTTCTGGTAAGATCGTCTACAATCCCGATGGTTCAGCATACATCATCGAAGATTCAGAAAGCGAAAATGAAGCAACTGCAATTCCAAATGTTCCAGATATCGTTCCTCCTCTTCAAGCTGTTTACGTTTCGCGACTACTTCGGCAAGCCACAAGACAAGCCGAACCACCGGCAGTGCATAGTTATCGAGTCGTGGCATTGAGAGACGCGAGGCCTCCTCGACCAACATCTGTTCCGATTAAACCCATATTAATGTGCTTCGTGTGTAAACTCAGTTTTGGTTTTGCGCGGTCGTTTGCCAACCACGCTCAAGCAGAACATGGAGTTAATCTCCAAGAAACGGAACGGGAAGTGTTAGCGGCAGACAGTTCGGCAATATTACAGTGCGTAGGCGCCGACAAAATTCCGATAGTATCGCTATTAGAACCTCTCGGAACTACACAGGTTACAACTGAAAATCACATGAGCTTGATTCCAATTAATGCTAGTATTACACGAAACGAGCAACAGTCGCCATCTTTAGATATGCCACCCACATCATCACGCAACACTCCTGGAAAGTCGCCGTCCCCTCCGTTTGTACATCCACCTGCCTTTTTATCAGGTACAACCATCGGTGTTTGCCCTGAGCATATCCAAGGACGGCCTTCTGGAGTGGAATGTACAAGATGTGAAATGATCTTGGCATCTGGAAGATTAGGACCAGCAGGGTTGGGCAACGTGCATAGTAGAAATTCTTGTAAAACACTGAAATGTCCGAAATGTAATTGGCATTACAAATACCAAGAGACCTTAGAAATCCATATGAAAGAGAAGCATCCAGAGACTGAGACTAGTTGTATATATTGTATAGCTGGTCAACCCCATCCCCGTTTAGCACGGGGTGAAACTTATACGTGTGGTTACAAACCTTATCGTTGCGAGGTTTGCAATTACTCGACTACAACCAAAGGAAATCTCAGTATACACATGCAATCAGATAAACACCTAAATAATATGCAAGAGTTGCAGAACGGAGGTGCTCCTTCGACAGATTCACGGCAATCGTCTCCAAAAGCACCGCCGCTCCATCACTCTCCAGTTAGTAGCGGTCACAAACCTAAGCCTAGTTTTCGCTGTGACGTTTGCAATTATGAAACGAACGTTGCAAGAAATCTACGCATACATATGACATCTGAAAAACATACGCACAATATGTTAGTGCTGCAACAAAACGTAAAACATATGCAAACTCTTTCTGCTCTTCATCATCAACAGCAATCTCAGCAGCATATGGAAAATTTATACGGTATGTACCCTGGTCTTGGAGACAAACCAGAAGCCGCATTAGCAGATATGGCATACAATCAGGCATTATTAATACAAATGATGACTGGAGGACAATTACCAGGACATGGAGGTCCAGCCGAAATGGCTGTACATTCAGATATGGGTCTTAATCCAGAAACAATGGAACCTCCGCCAGAACCTGCTGATCCAGATCCTCAAAAAACCTATCACTGCTGTGTTTGCAATCTTTTTAGTTCGGATAATCTCGAAGACCTAGGTCGACATTTGGCACAAGATCGGACGAGATTAAGAGAACAAGAAATTCTTGCGCTTATAGCAGGTCATTATGTGTGCAAATTATGCACGTATAAAACTAACCTAAAAGCCAACTTCCAACTACATTGTAAGACTGATAAACATCTACAGAGACTGCAACATGTAAATCATGTAAAAGAGGGTGGGCCTCGTAACGAGTGGAAACTGAAATACGCATCCACCCCCGGCGGGGTTCAAATTCGATGTAACGCTTGTGATTATTACACAAATTCAGCGCATAAGTTACAGCTTCATGCTGCTGGTGGTCGGCACGAGGCGGGCGTTGCGCTTTTAAAGTATCTGGAGGAGCGATGCTCTTCAATAAGACCGGAGCAACCGCGCGTGTTCCATTGCGTTCTTTGTGGATTCTCATCAACGAATCGTTTGCCTCTTCTACAGCACATCAAATCGCTTAAGCATCTACATTTAGAACAATTACACCAACTGCAGAGAAGGGCTGAAGGCAAAGAAACGGCAGCCGAAATTGGAGAAGTGTTCCAAGTTGTGCCTGGCCCTTTTGACCAACAGACGCCTGGTAAGTCATTGATATGCATTTCTAATTGTATTTCGTGTTCGGCTTATTTAATTCTAGCAATTTTCACATCTAAATCGTCTTAGAAATATTTATCATATTATTTTTTTATCGTATTTTCGTAGATATATGTATATATTTATAAATCTATGTTAAAATGCATATCATCTAAAATAGAACAAAATGGCTTTTCAGAATTATCTGCTGTTGATCAGTCTTCTCTACTTTTTAATTTTCGTAAAGACCATTCAGGGTACCTATTGTTTAATAAATACTGATACAATTATTATCGAAGCTATATATACTTTTACTTTACTATTTATAAATCCTGGCAAAGTGGAAACAATTTGTTTAATAAAATAACCACAAAAGTTTTATCTACTTTTTACAATAATTTTAAAAATCAGGGATGGAACTTTAGAACTAGATAGTCTCAAGTACTTTGTATGGATGTTAAAATTGCTTTTAAACAATTATAGATTTTTTGATGATGACAACATTTTAGTGTTAAAAGTAATAAAAAATATTCTAATAAAACTATTAAAAACATTTGACGCTATCTGGTTTCAAGGGTCCCTTCCCTGCTTTTTAAAATTAAATCGTTAATTGTTTTTTACGTGCTTCTGAATATTATTTTTTTGGCTTCAAAAATATTATGTGCATGAAATATATTAACAACAAAATAAAGCTTCATTATTATACACTTTAAAATGGGTTTTGGAAAACCACGCCAATTTTATTTAATACATGATGTAATTCCAAAAATAAATTCATTTTTGCAGCAATAGATTCCGATTTAATGAGAATTTATTCAAAAATGGAATTCCTAATACTTGGACAATAAAATTGTTTTTTAAATCAGACTTTTATTATTATTATTTATTTATTTCCATCAACGTTACAAAAGTTTTGGTTGTGTCATAAAACGTTAAATCAAATCTTTATAGTGCAGAAGAGTTAGTATTATTGAGTTTTATTTAATTTTGATTACAGTATAAAATGCGTTTGTAATAACTTTAATAAGTTTTCAGTAAATACAAGGTGCGGCATTAAGAACTCCATGACTTTGAAGGGGCACAACTATGTTTAGGGAGGGAGTAGAGTAGTGGGAGTGATGATATTCAACGGAACTGAATGTACCGTTTCTAGTGTCAGTTTTTGTTTTATCTGGTGAAAATCGTGCTTGTGTTATGGAAAAATGTATTCAAAATAGCGAATCGGCGAAGCAACGCAAGACGCACTGAACCGTCAGGATCCTGTTTCAAGTATGAAAACGATTTACAGTTGGATTCCACACTTTATGCAGATAAGTTCCGCAGTGAAACGGATATCGCCCAACCGACCTCACACTACCATAGAAGTGCAAATGTAACTGCTGTAAGAGTTTCAATTGTACATTCCCCAACGCGCTCTGCGCAAAAACACGCTGATGTCCTTCAGTTATCAGACAGCAGTATTCGAAGAACTCTTCATCGACAGCTAAAAATGAAACACTACAAAGTCGTGACCAGGCAAAAACTGATTGGCAGATTTTGAAAGCTGTGCAAAGTTGTGCCAAGGCATTCTTTGAAACATTCAACCCACAGAGGTGTTGCTTTTTTCCGATGAAGCTTATTTCCATCTTCCAGGTGCAGTGAACAAACAAAATTTCAGATACTGGTTTGACACCAACCTCAAGGAATTTCATTAGCGTCCGCGTCATAGCCCCAAAGTGACTGTGTTGTGTGCAGTTTTTAAATGGGGTGTGCTGTATCTCTATTTTTTTGAGGTGTTTTCGCAGAGAACGTCTTGGAAATCGCACAATTGAAGTTCTCACGGCAGCCACATTTTCCGCTCGTGCAGCAGTACGTAGTCGATCAGGAGATTTTCGTCCCCATGGAGAACATATCTGTCTAAAGAATGAAATCCAGATGTAAATCGTTTTCATACTTGGAACAGAATCTTGATGACGAAGTATAAAGTGAATGGGTTGTAACGTGCGATTCACCATTTTGAATACATTCTTTGAAAACAAAAGCGTAACTGACACTAAAAACGACACGTACAAGTCAGTTAAATGTCACCACTCCCATTACTCTACTCCCTCGCTACGCGTAGACCTCTTCAAAATCGTTCTTTACGTCGCACCCTGTACAATTAAATATTTTTTTCGTATTTAGCCTCTAATCTGTAAATGTTTTTCTTCACTATCAATGATGCGGTTTCAAAAGTGATTAAATGAAGTTGTTTATATAACAAAAGGAAATATAAAACAAAAACCGCATCCACAACATCGGCATTCAGTTATATTATCAGAATTGTAAATTGAACATAATATTCGAGTACTTAGGGACAATTTCATAATAAGTTTAAAGTTATTTTTACTGCTATAACTACGATTGTCTATGCAATTGTAACTATAAAAGTTAAAGCTGACTTTAAAATAAAATAACCTCTAAGTTTATTATGAAACTGGGTCTTAAATTAATATAAAAAGAAGATGAAATTCTACAGTTTAGTAAGGTGAAAAGATTTAATTTTATACTTTATTTTAATATTCGTATACAAACTCTGTAAGTTATACCTAATTTGAAGATGTAAATTTCTAAACTTTGACAAACATTTATGAATATTCCGTCAAAAGCGTGGTAAAAGTAGGATTGTGGGCCCCTGTAAGGGAACTTACAATTAATACGGTGTGGTTATTCTATTATTCTATTGTCAGACTATAGTTTCGCCTTCCTAAAGGCTTACAAGATAATCCAGGTATTTTTGTCTAGTAAACCTATATTTAGTTGCATCCCATTACTGAAGAAGTTAAATAAGTAATGTTTTGCGGTGTGCAGTTTTTCTAAATACCGCTCCGTATTTAGAAAACATTTTCTTACACATCATAGACAGTCAACAAAAAGTAATTCTGGGAATGCCTATTAAACATTTTCATTAGTTGTTATATTTTTTTCAAATAATAGAATAAGAACAAAGGAGTTGCTGGTGTGTGCCAACATCAAATCAAATTAATCCAGTGGTAATGATAAAGTATTGCTTTTTATTTTTAACTTAATTGTGTTTACGGTTACAATTGTCGATGGGGTTGTGAAAACTGTGGGATATTAAATAATGCGATAATTCGGTGTCATAAATTACAGAGAATTCTTAAAAATTGCCTTTATAAGTTGCTTTAAAATTAAAAACTGTAGTAAAAATTATACCCCTTAGATTTGTCTGACAAAAGGTAGAACTTTCACGTAACTGTATTGAAGTAACAATAGATGATCGATGTAAATGTTGTGTTCTACCACTTTTCAATATGTAATTATGACGAGTTCGTGAAAGTTAAGTCTGTAGTTAACACCCTCGGGTGTACAGTTAGGGCTTGCCATATGCCTTATAATAAGGATGAAATATTTAAAAAAAATTTATATCGCCGTATAATTAGGAGTAGCTTTTAAGTCTTGCACGTAATGTTTGCCAAGGCGTACCTGAACACCCCGGGCTTATATAATACAATACCCTATCAGGACCAATTGTTACTATTGTCATTCAAGTTAGTTCGCTTAAAAAGTATTGTTACCGTTAATTTTGATTGTCAGACTTTCTAAGTGTGGTATTCAATAAATAACTTCTTTGTTTTGTTCGATGCTGTAGTCAGTGACGTCGATAGACTATTGTAGTACTATTAAAAAATTTATTCAACTTTGGAGATTCACAGATGCGTGCTACCTACGCCACTGACTGTAGATTTACATCATAATTATTTTCATTCTTTCATTAGAACGCAGAGACAGCACAAATTCGGAACCTCAACATCCGGATCCAAGTAGAGATCAATTAAAAAGCGAGCCTCACGAAGACGATGAAGTAAATCATTCGGAATCAGATTCTGCGTTACACATGTGCCCCTATTGCAATTACACGAGCGATTCGGAAATGAGAATCCAAGCACACGTTTTAGCCCAGCATAGCGCTCACAGTTCAGCGGAAATAATATTAAACTGCCCGTTATGTCAGGATGCATTTAAAGAAAGATCGAGCCTAGAAAAACATGTAATGCAGATACATTCAGTGAACAGCGAGGGGCTACAGAGGTTACTTATGCTGGTAGATCAAAGTCATTGGTTGAATCAGGTGTCTAGGACGCCGACGCCTAATCATCCAAATAATCAAATGCAAACGCCTCCTAATCAAATGATCTCACCGAACTCTATTTCTTCCAAAGACTATAATAAATTAGATAGGAGCGATACAAATAATATGGAGGGCGAAGGTGATATTATGTCCCCAAATAGCGACGAAAATGCTGACGTTGAATCTGAAAAATGCGGCACGTGCTATAAGAATTTTAAAAATATAGATGAGCTGTGTTCTCATCAAAACGAAACCGGTCATTTAGAAATAAAACAAACGCCGAGCGGTCCAGGTTATATGTGTTGGAAGAAAGGTTGTAATCAGTTTTTTCCTACAGCTCATACATTACAAATGCATTTTAAAGAAATTCATGCCAAAAATTCTATAACACATATGTCGGTATCCGAGAAACACGTGTACAAATATAGATGCAATCAATGCTCATTAGCCTTTAAGACTTTAGAAAAATTACAGTTACATTCACAATATCACATTATAAGAGACGCTACTAAATGTGTTTTATGTGGGCGTAGTTTCCGCTCAGTAGTAGCCCTTCATAAACACGTAGAAAGCGTTCATTCGGAACTTACCGATGAAGAACTTGCCGCATATAAACATAGTTTAATGAATAATCCTTTATTATTGGCCGGACTTCAAGGCCAGGTATTAGATAGTTCTACGAATGATATATTAAAAAAAGAATCATTAAGAAGCGACGATGCTGAATCTTTAGACTGCGACGATAGTAAAGAATTAAATACCAGTCACGACGATAGCAATCAAAACGACGGAGAAAATTCAGACGACAGCATAATTTACAAAGACCAACAATTCCTAGAAGATTACCTGAATAGTCAGGCTATGGCGGAGGATAGTTACAATGACCCTAATAGAAAATATAAATGCCACCGTTGTAAAGTGGCCTTCACAAGACAAAGTTATTTAACCGCCCACAACAAAACCCTTCTACATAGAAAAGGCGAGAAACTAAGCTACCCCATGGAGAAGTACCTGGACCCAAATCGGCCCTATAAATGTGATGTTTGCAAAGAAAGTTTCACGCAAAAGAACATATTATTAGTACATTATAATTCCGTTAGTCATTTACACAAACTTAAAAGAGCAATGCAAGAACAACAAAATAATAACAATAATCCTCCTGTATCGCCAGTAATAAATCAACCTCAAAATTTAACCCTAACACCAAAAAGTACATCATCAGACGAAGATGATAAAAAACGTTATCGCTGTAATATCTGTAAAGTGGCGTATACGCAGGGCAGTACGTTAGATATTCATATGAGAAGCGTTTTGCATCAAACTCGTGCCAGTAAACTACAGGATTTAGCGCTAGCAGGGCAAATTGACCTTTCTAAACCCTTAATAGAGCAACCCGAAGCCATGCAGTCTCCAAAGCAAACGAGCCCTGCACCCTGTAGTGGGGAGAAGGCATCTCCCACCCCACTGTCACCTGGTCCCGGTGCAGGTAGTCAAGGGATGATGAGCTGCCCTAAGTGCGGGGCTTTATTTGGCTCGCAAGATCAGTTAAGTGCACACCAGCAACTGTGCTGTATGTTCGCAGCTCCGATGGCTATCTTTCAAGCACAAGAGCCCGGCCAGGCGAAGAGTCCCCCACCTGGAGAACAGGATCTCGTCAGCCGCCTTCATCTTTCAAAGAAAACCAGCTCCCACATGTATAAGCATTTATTAGAAAGTTTTGGATTTGATCTTGTGATGCAATATAATGAAACACACCATCGGCGCCAGAGGCAACAGCGGGAAGCAGAAGAAAAATTCACTACACCGCCTCCTGCCGACGATGAGACGGATGCACCCAGAGCCGAGGAGGACGCAGAAAACAACTTGCCAGAAGTAAGTAAATCCACGTGCCAACATTGCAATAAAGAATTCTCTAGTGTTTGGGTGTTAAAGTCTCACTGTGAAGAAGTTCATAAAGATTTAGTGCCACTAGAATTCTTAGAAAAGTATGCTCAACAGTTCAAGACCGAATACGAAAAGAAATCGGTGGTCGTGACGGCTGCAACATCCTCGACGTTAAACACCAACCCGCGGGTCACAACCCCAGGTGCACCGAGTACGTCAACCCCTACAAATACAGAAACGACTCCCGAAAAGGAGGATGATTCCAAAGAAGCACTACACGCTAAATTAAATTTACATACACCTCCTGAAGCTACATCAACGGCACCATCCACGCCTACATCTTCTTCTACGCCGGCAAGCAGCACCGACTCTGTGCCCGCTAATATACAAGCCATGATAGCTCAAAGCATGGCTCAAAATCCAATGGCGTTAGCACAACAAATGTCCGAGATGCAAGCAGCGCTTAATGTAATGCAGTTACAACAGCAATTAAATTTTAATCCTATGATGCAAATGATGGGAATGGGCTTACCACTCGGACTTAACGCGCTTGCCGCAATGAATTTACAACCGCCTCTTGTACCACTTATGATGCCACCTCCACCTTACGATCCTATGACCCAATTTGGTTCGCAAGAGCAACAGGCCATCTTAGCTAAACAACAGGCCATGATGCAACAGCAAGCAGTAAGTTCTTATTTCTCTATTTTTAAATTGCTCATTAAGCAAAACGTAAAGGTGCCTTTTAAATCTGTTACATTAAAATTTACATAATTACTTAATGTTGATTCATATGTGCATTTTATTCTGTGGTGCAGTCTTTATTAAGCGACAAATTTATATAAAATACAATTTTTCCTAATAGCATCTGAGCATGTATTGTTATTTACAGTAAATTACCTAAATTGATATAAAACCTAAATTGATTTTAATAAAAAATTTTTAGAAATAATAAAAAATAAAAAGGTATCTAAAATAGCAATCTTTTCCATAAATATTATAAATCAGTAGAACTGTTTCATGTCTAAATTCAACAATAAGCAATAACTTTTCATAAAAGACTGGATATGAATTAATGGAAAGAATTCAATATACAATTTATTAATCAATAAATTAATAAAATAAACTATTCTTTAATTCGGATAACTCACGCACCGTTCCGGTGAAGTTATAACGCCGTTATTGAATAAAGTAGCCAATTTTAGAGTCACATAAATTTGTAAATGGTTGCATCTTTACGTTTTGTAATTTTTGTTAATTAATTGGACAATAATTTGGACTAGATTTTAAACTGTTATACTTAAAAAATTTCAACTCAAGAATATCTATCAATTTAATAAATTTAAAATTTTATACATATATCAAGTTGACCGTAATTACCAAAATTTATTTTTCATTATAAGCAAATGGCAATACATTAATTTGTTTTATTAGTAAACGCGTCAATTTGAATTGATTATTTTAATTGGTAGTTGTTCCGTCTAACCTTGCATTTTGATTGCTATCTGAATTGATTTATATGGTGGTTTCTATGATTCATTAATCAAGCTAGTCAATCTAGTACACAGTTTGCTTAGACGTTATGTACATGCATGAATTTATTTTTAACAGGCCGCTAACGCTGCAGCCAATCAAAAACGTGCCCGTACAAGAATAACCGATGAGCAATTAAAAATTCTTCGCTCGCATTTTGATATCAATAACTCCCCATCTGAAGACCAAATACAAGATATGGCTGCCCAAAGTGGTCTTCCGCCCAAAGTTATAAAGCACTGGTTTAGAAATACGTTATTTAAAGAAAGACAAAGAAATAAAGATAGCCCTTATAATTTTAACAATCCCCCTTCTACTACTTTAAACTTGGAAGAGTACGAAAAAACGGGGGAAGCCAAGGTTATTCCATTAAACAGCTTAGACGAAAATTCAAAAAACTCCAAAAGTTCGCCCCCTCCAGGCGATATAATTAAAACGGAGCTTAAAGAAGAACCAATTGATGAACCTATAAAATATCATCATCATGAAGATAAACCTCCAGAAATAATGGATGACAAAACTAATATATTTAATATACACCCTCAAATGCATCATCCTCCACCTAGTCCAGTAACGTCCTTGTGCAATTCTGAAATCCAAAATCTCTCTCAATCTGCTAGTCCTATTATTCCCAACAGTATTACGTTAACTTCAATCATTGCATCGCAACTAGGAGATACTATAACTACAACTAGTACACCTAATACCCTGAATCTTACAACTTCCAGCAACCATCCTTTAGCAAGTCCTATGTTACCTCCAACTAAACTAAGCCAACAAAGCTTTGCTAGTCCTAATAATCTTCAAAATATTTTACCATTAACACCAGGTAGATGCCTAAGTCCAAATAGAGGAGAATTCATTGGAACTGGAGGAAGTAGTAGTGGTAGTAATAGTTCCGGCGGTACTACTGGAAAACGAGCTAACCGAACTAGATTTACAGATTATCAAATTAAAGTTCTTCAGGAATTTTTTGAAAATAATGCCTATCCCAAAGATGATGATCTCGAGTATTTATCAAAATTATTAAACTTAAGTCCTCGAGTTATAGTCGTGTGGTTTCAAAACGCCCGTCAAAAAGCTCGCAAAGTTTATGAAAACCAACCAGCAGTAGATCCTGCACCAGGTATTGCCGAAGAAGGAAGTGCCAATAGATTTCAAAGAACTCCGGGGTTAAATTATCAATGTAAAAAATGTTTGCTTGTCTTTCAAAGATATTATGAATTAATAAGGCATCAAAAGACTCATTGTTTTAAAGAAGAGGATGCTAAGAGATCGGCACAAGCTCAAGCAGCTGCAGCCCAAATAGCAGCTGTTTTAAGTTCTGAAGATTCTAATTCTAGTACAACTGTAGAACAAAATCAACAACAACCTCAAATTATTCACAATCCTCAGATTCCTAACGCATCAAGTAGTCCTATTCAGCCCAATCCCCCAACAACTCCAAATACATCTGTTCCAAATTTTCCAACATCTCCTGTACATACTTCAATCCCTTCCGATTCTAAAGATGGATCCTATCAATGCGATAAATGCAACCTTGTATTTCCGAGATTTGATTTATGGAGAGAACATCAATTAGTACATATAATGAATCCTAATCTTTTCCCTTCTTATCCACCAGATTCACCATTTGGAATTCTGCAACAACATGCTCAGTTGCAACAGCTAAATGCAAATTTAAATGATTTGGGAAGCAATTCTTCTACAGCGATTCAACATCCGTTGATGAATATGTTAAACAATGTGACTGGGCAGAAAAGAAAATTTGAAGACGACACCGAAAGCGACATTTCCGATCAACCCAAAGATAAACGTTTACGAACAACTATATTACCAGAACAGCTTGACTATTTATATCAAAAATATCAGATTGAAAGTAATCCTTCAAGAAAAATGTTAGAAAATATAGCAAGAGAAGTGGGATTAAAAAAACGAGTTGTACAGGTGTGGTTTCAGAATACACGAGCACGCGAGCGTAAAGGTCAATTTAGAGCACATGCTCAAGTTATAAATAAAAGATGTCCGTTTTGTCCTGCTTTATTTAAAGTTAAATCTGCATTAGAGTCACATTTAACCGCAAAACACTCAGACCAATGTGCTCGAGGTGAAATTAATATTGATGCTTTGCCGGACGAAGAAGTCAGTCTTGAATCGGCACCAAGTTTTAATTCTACTGGAGATAACAAGTGCCAACAAGGACAAGGTATCATTCCTCCACTTTTCCCTCCTATGAATCCCGAAATAGAAAATTCCATTAAAAAATATTACGAAGAAAGTATGAAAAGGTATATTAGCGAATTACAAGCCCATGCATCTTCAACGAATGGCGATAAAAGTGAAATTCGAACGGCAAAAGAAGAGGGCGAAATTCCTCTAGATCTTTCTAAACCTGTTGATTTGTCAAGACCAATGAAAGTTACTTTAGATCATGAAAAAAGTTTATGCGATCCAGGTCCTCTTACAGATTTAAGCGAACGTTCTCTTTGCGACGAACGTAGCGATTCCATGTCAGAGACGACAGAATTTTTCGACGATGAAAGTAATCCCACATCCCCTGCTAGTAGCACTCAAAGTTCTCAACAACGAATTGGAACATCCGGAAACGCAAGCTCAAATAGTAAAAGGTATAGGACTCAAATGTCTTCAGTTCAAGTAAAAGTAATGAAATCACTTTTCAACGATTATAAAACACCGACAATGGCTGAATGTGAAATGTTGGGTAGAGAAATTGGTCTTCCCAAAAGAGTAGTACAAGTTTGGTTTCAAAACGCAAGAGCAAAAGAAAAGAAGAACAAAATTGCTCTTCAAAAAGTTCTTGGAGGGGCCGAACCAGATAATCCTAAGCTACCCGAAGAATGTAAATTTTGTTCCTTCAAATATTCACATAAGTATTCAGTACAAGATCATATATTTACAAAAGGGCATATTGCTAATGTGAGATTGCATCTAGAAAGTGCTAACAGAGACGGTTCTGGGAGTGATGGGGAGTTTACAATTCCACCGATACCGGGCGCCTCGGGAGTTGTGTCCGCGGACTCCACAACGAATCCAGCCCAGTCCCACAACAACAGCACCCATCTTCAGCTCCTTCAAATGGCCAGCATGCAGATGGCAGCTTCCGTGAAAGGAGAAAAAGAAAATCAAGATGCTATCTTCCAGCAGCTGTATTCTCTCGGTAACAACAGTTCCTATCCACCTCAAAATCAATTTTTACATACGTCGATGTTCAGCGCTAATGGTAAGTTGTTTTTATTTAATTTATTAAAACAAGATTAGTATAATAAATATAGTGAGAAGTTAATAGGGAAGCGAAAGAATCATGTTTAATACAGTAGTAATATACGCATACGTTCCTTGTTATATTATCTTATATACTATAGTATGAATTGTTTTCTACGGAAAAATGAGAAATGTCTATTAATATTTCAAACCCCCCTTGTGTTTCTCATATGAATTCGTAATATCGTTGTGTGGTCGCTTTCGGACGGGCGTTGTACGCACTATATTCAATAATATATAGCTCACGCCGCGGCGCCCTGTTAAATTTGGACTCCTTCACATTATATTTTCAAGATAAAAGTAGTTAGTTACTTTTACGTTGATATCCTACTTTTTGGACCATTAAATATAATTATTCAATTTATTATCTAAAGGCCATTTATTAACATCTCTACTTAAAATACATCTTAGCAAATTATCTTCATATTTATATTTATTTATCTTAGGAATGTATTATCATGCATAAAAGTGAAATATTAAAGATGTCAATTTATATTAACCAAATATGTTCAACTCTAAATATTAGGACAAATATTACTTTCTAATAAATCAAATCAGACTTTATGGACCGGAAATATGCTAAACCTGTTCTGTTCTCTGGATATTTTGTCCTTGATGATACAGTATTAAATTAGAATGAAACGGAGGTATAAATACTGAATTCTGAAATTTTTGACAAATTCGTTACAGTATTCAATTGTTTTATTATTCCTATTATTATATTTAGCTTTTTTTATGTTATTGTAGTAATTGATTTGGTAAAACATTCTAAAAATTACGCAATCTGATAAGCAACGAATTCAGTGAATATAATATTCTTTGATAGTCTATTAAATTATCTCGTAATGATTGAGCAACAACACAAAATCTAAATAACTCATTGGGCCGAAATTTTAAATTCAAATCTATCAAATGTTCTGGATTGCATTTGATTTAAAATGTTAAATGAAATATTTTACAAGTAATAGAATTACTTCAGTTTAAATAATATCAATTACTACGTATCTAAATCAATATATACAGGGTGTAAACAAAATAAACGCACCACGTTAACAGTAAATACAGTCGTCGTGTGCGAACTTTGCCTTCGTCCTGTCAACAAAAACAGGAACAGAATGTTAACAAAAATAAAAATAAACAAATTTTAAATCTTGCAAGTTATCAAAATGTACTTAATCCCTTAAGGATTATTTAAGCGCTTAACATTAAAGATGAATAAATACCATATTTCGGCATCCTATCCTTGAACCAATTCGGACTATAAATGCAAATTTAACGCACGAGGACTGTAATTCTTGACTTCTACTATAAAACACTTGGTTTTTTACTAAATTATAGTTTTCGATATATTTTAAATTAAAGTTTTGTATCTGACCCTGTTTTGAGTTATACCATGACATATAACAAAAAATTATAGATCGACTGTATTTCTCCGTTGGTTACTATATGACATATGACATACAGCGCTGAAATTCACAGCCGGTGCTTACATGTCCGCAACTATACGAATACGATAGCTATTGTTTAAAGCGGAATGTTTAATTTCATTTCTTAAAATTTCGTTTGGCCTTTTAATTGTGATAATTTTACTATAATTTCTTGAGAATACAAAGCAGGTGATTACTTAATGTCATTTAATAGGCGTATTTGTGGAAGTTCAGGCAATTATGTTTAATTGCCAGTTCTGAAATACTGTAGTTGCATAAAAATTTTGACGTTTCAAAGATCAGCTAAATCGGCAGAGAGGCTTAAGCTAGATACAAGTTAAATTCGAGTGTATGAGCAGTTTAAAAATTAAACTCTTTCTTTAGTTAACTAAAACATCGAAGCAATATTTGCGGTGTAGGGTGTAGCTTTTCGATATAAAAATCTTAAATGCCAATATCTCGCGCCACAATAGTATTTATTTTGAGAAAATAGTTTTTGAGTGAGTTTCATTTTACATCTATCGTTTTATTGACAAGGAAGATATTTCTATAAATAAAATGACCGGTATTGTTTGAAGCTGGTTTGCTACGATTTTAAATTTTATGTAAAATTTGACAAATTATGTGTAAATTTGATATTTAATATTTGCAACAAATAAAGCAGTTTAAAATTTGATTTTATTCTAATAGTACATGTGCATAAAATTACAAATGTTTTCACATAAAGTGGCTTGCAAGTACTGGGTACATTAAATCTAGGATGCATTAAGAATCTGTCAAAAGTTAAAACTTGCCAACTCGAAATATTTGAGACACTAAGGCGCTGTTGCACTAAAATTAGTTAGATCTTTGTTAGTTAACTGCCGTTATAATATATATCACTTGATGTTTAACCGTTGTTATTTATAGATTTACATTATCGGCGTGGTTAG
Source organism: Phrixothrix hirtus (assembly GCA_024586415.1). NCBI lineage: Eukaryota > Metazoa > Arthropoda > Insecta > Coleoptera > Phengodidae > Phrixothrix > Phrixothrix hirtus. Next base: position 27,101 of record JAHWXV010356244.1, read on the forward strand.
CTAAATAACGCCTAACCGACTGTCGATGCAACTGATCGTAATAATTATTTTCGACACAAATACGCTGCCACCCTATATTTTAAATGTGACAGCGCACGAGTATCGAATAGCATTTTTTCTAATTGAAATTGTAATTGAATTTGTGTTTTTGTATTCGTTTAAGCATATTCCGAAAAAGCACTAATTTATTGTAAATTCGGTATATAAACGGAAATAAGACTATATATCACTTTTTTGGTTATGCACTTTGAAAAACAAATACAAGAATTAATTGAATGTAGTTTTATCAATTGCACTAGATGAGATCACAAAGAAATTATAGTAAATTATTTTTGTATCATAATGTAAAAAAGAACAAGCTTAAAGTATTGTACAAAACTTACTGGACAGCACTTTTACCAATTTTCAAATGTTATAGTTTTGATTGTTTCGTTGATAAGTTTTTTCATCCCGGACCTTTTTTAAAAATTCTATAATTCAGTCAATTATATATCTTTAACTTGAAGCTCGCTTTCATTTGCATTTAAAGGTGTGGAATTAGAGCAATTTATGTAGTAGCTATAATTTGAATAAATCTCCAGGACTCCTAAACAACCTGGAAAATTGGGAAAGAGTTAGGAAAATCGAGAAATTTATCTACTAGGTCAAGAAATTTAAGTTCGCGCACTTTTAATGATACACATCTCCATTCCAAGTTGGCACGATCGTTTCCGTATGATCTTGAAAACGAATTGCGCAAGAAGCAATTTAGTGATTACTTTTCGCCTAACTTCGCTGTTCTCTTATAATTGACGGAATAGTAAAGAAGGGATAATTAATACAGAACAAAGGCGGGTTTGTGATATCGTCATTTCATAGACTCATTTGCCATAACTTATTCGACATCAACTTGTTCGCCATTGTTTGTAGCATAGGTTCCAAATTTTTAACGTTGTATGGTGCCACCAGAATAAACTCAATATTATTTTGTTAAAAACATTCCTCCAGCTGCCAAAATAACCATTTTTAAGAACATCTTCTGATTAGTTTTTGTTTGATAGCCATTTCAAGTAAACAACTTGTATTGGTTTCGCTAGAATGTAAAAAGGTGTTCTTCGCGTTCTCATTAAATATTATTTTCTGCGCGGAAAAACAATAACGGAGACAAAACAAAGCTTAACGAATATCACTCGGACTCTGCTCCATCAACTAAAATGATTCACAAGTGGTTTAATGATTTTCCTTGTGGTCGCGGTCCCGAGTGGACTGGCAGGTCTAAATATGTCTGTATACCAGAAATGATAATGAAAGTTCATGATATTGTGTGGAAAGATCGTTAAGTGAAGATGCGTGAGATTGCGGACGCCTTAAACTTGTTGATTGGTACATGAAAATTTGGATAAGCAAGATGTTAATAGTGCATCAAAAACGTAATCGTTCAACGACTTTGGAGTATTGTTTGAAACTGTTTAAGCGTAATACATCTGAATTTTGCGTTGATTTATTACTGTTGAGACTTGAGTCCACTACTATACTCCAGAAACCAAAAATCAATCGAAACAATGGGTAAAAGTTGATTTATGTACAATGAATAAGGAAAAAGTGACGCCAATAGCTAGTAAAGTCATGGCAATTGCTTGAGGAATAATTTGCATTGACTATCCTCAAAAAGGTATAACAATTACAGGAGAGTATTGTTCATGATTGTTGGACCAATTGAATAAAAATCTCAAAGAAAATCGGTCAAGTTTGGCAAAGAAGAATATTTTGTTTAACCATGATAATGCACTAGCACATTCTTCAACCATTATAACTGTAAAAATACATGAATTGCATTTGAAAATGCTTCCGTATTTAGCCAACTTGGTTTCTTGTGACTATTTCTTATACCTGAACATGACAACTTGACTTGCTGGTAAGAAATTTTCATCCAACGAAAAAGTGATCGCTGAAGGAAACACCAATTTTGCAAACTTTAATAACGCTTATTTTACTTAAGGCATTAACTATCTTGAATATCGTTGCAATCAGTGTAATGAGTTGGAGGCGAACTATGTGGACAACAAAATGTTTTTAGACCGAAAAACCAACTGCTTGTATTAATTTTAACTTGACCTATTGAACTACCCTCGTACATGTACATCTTGGAAAGCGCAACAAATACTGTTAAGTTAAAAAGTTGCTTCCCTCTTTAAGCTTCAACGCTATAGCTGTTAAAACTTGCTCTAATAGAAACTGTATATCAAATTCCTGTCATACCTCATTACTACCGATACATTATACATCTTATTTTTTTAAACGTATAATTGTATATACTGTTATAAATAAATATTCGGTTTAGCTTGGAAAGTATTCATTGGCGATTTTTTATAAGTAGTTCTTTTGAAAAAGAATTTTAAAAATGATGTTAGTTTTTATTGTTTTAATAATATCGAGTATAAATAATACGTTCATTACTGAGCACTTCAATAATAAGTTCCAAGCAGCATCGGCACAAATAAGGACTATGGTTTTTTGTCACGTTATTTCTGTTTCTAAAACGATGGTATGTATATATACAAAATTCAATGCGTTTTGTAAAACACAAAACAAATGGTGTCAGGTTTGCCGAATGTGGCAGATATGGTAATACATTCCATCCAAGCAGTAACAATTTTTGACAAGTGCCAAACCTGTATATCGTCTAAAGATACGAAGGTTGCCTTTTAAGTAGTTCACCTTTAAGTTTTATACACTTTTGCATGCGTTCAAACCACCTCCCGAAGCATTTTTTCCACTCTGAAGTTTATATCTTAAAAAGGTGGTTTTCAAATGCTTCAACGGCCTCTTCAGGAGATGAAAATCGCTGTCCATGCATTTTTTGTTTGACATTCGGGAACAGAAAAAAGTCGTTAGGCGAT
>JAHWXV010356327.1:0-15110 GCA_024586415.1 Phrixothrix hirtus
CTTATACATAAGGATAAAGACATGAAATGAAGTACGTTACCTCATATTTTTGACATAAGTTGTATATAAGTTTGAAAATATGAATAATAATTAGAAAATTGTAATTAAAAAAGATTATTTAAGTATAAAAAGATTCAATTCTCAAAAGAAAAGCAATAAATTTCAGAATTTAGTAATTTATGAACCATCATTGGAAGTAAAATTTAAAATATCAGATCAAAGTTCAAAATAAACGTTTGTATGTAAATATTAGTATAAGCAGGATTTAGAATACTATATTAGTAGTAAACCCATGCATATAAAATAAATGAACATTTGTATTAACTAATAGTAATAAATTAAAAATATTGAAATTTGAGGTTAATGTTGAATACCTTCTAACAGAATGAATAAAATTAATTGATGCAAATGTTCAAGATTATAGAATACATGTAAATAGAAGTTTTAAATCCATCATACGTGTAAGAAACTAATTTTGATGAAAAATAATTATGAAAATAGTGATCTCTAGAAGCTGTAGAATATTATACTAGCATTTTCCATCCATTTCCTTGAAATTTTGCACAAAGTGTTCAAAATAGTAAAATAATGTTATCCTGGAAACAAATTAAATTTGTGCAGTCTATTTTTGGCACTAAATTTTTCCAAAAATCATAAAACTATCCATTAAGGCTCTTCTGGAAGAATCTGAGATTAATTTGATACAGTAATATGTCCTCAAAGTCCATTTTAATCACATAATAACGAAGTTAAACCCATTTGAAGATTGTAAATTATTCAAAATAAAGCTGATACGGCAAAAATGGCCAAGTTTTTAATTGGAATCTTGACTAGAGTTAGTTGTATTTTGACCGCTGTAAGAATAGGTTGTGCAGCTCAGAATTAAATAATTTTTTTAACTTGATTAAGATAATCAAAGTACGAAGAAGTAACCTGCAAATAAGTTCGGGTTAAAAAAATCAAGAATTAAATAAAATAAAATTGTAATTTTCAATAAAAAATAAAAGAATTGAGCAAGAAGAAGAAATAAATATTTTAGAAATTTGTTTTAAGAACATCATAACCAATTTTAATTTACCTGAGGTTTTTCAGGTGAGATAGTTTAATCAAACCACTAGATGGAATTTTAAAGGTTTGTGGAATTCACATTACTCTTCCGCCTGGAATAGAGAATTAAATTAACAATTATTGTATTTAAAGTTAATTTCAATACTTACAAAATTAAAAGAAAATTACCCGACGTCTATTATGTACAAGCATAAATTCTTTGAACAATGAAAATAGTTCTAAGGATATTGGATACTAAATTTAAACCACAATGGCACTCAACAAGCACAAAGGAATCCCAATCATTAATAATAATACTTAGTTATAAACTATTTTAATAGGAATTTAGGATCATTTAGCAAAACTGAGGTCGTTCATAGCTGATGCATACCGAGAAAGAAATGATCATAGAAGCACGCAAGGGTGTGACGGTATATTCGGTCAACTGTTGTAAAAGTATAGTAGTGGAATAAGCAGTTATTTAAAAATTAAAATAAAGTCGTTTTGAGCTTAGCAAAACATTAGAGTAAACTTCGTGTATAATTAGAATACAAAAACTTTTAATTTTAATTTTGATTGAACAATTGCTTTAAGTACAGTTTAATGAAAATTTTGTATTTATGTTTATTCTTGTTTTTGACTGGTAACTAATGAACCTAACATATAATGTAAATTAATTTGCATTTTGAAGTTTTATATTTGAATTTTAATTATTGCTTTGTCGAAATTATTAATTTTCTTTCAGAGATATTGAATGAATTATTTTTTGCGTGTTATTGATTTAAAATTTTGATTTTTAACTTTAAATTTTGGTGAGGTAACGTTAGTCGTCCCTTAGTAAAGTGTAAGGTGGGTTGCATCACATCTTTAGTAGTTAGGCAACTTGGATAATGCAAGGTAAATTCGAATTAGGCAACCAACATACAATATTTAGAATCAAGCACATATTTGATTCACCAACGGGGGGTTTTTCACCCCAACAATTTATAGAATTAATTTTAATACAGTGGAAGTTTTGTCGTACGAAGAACAAACGTTTTTCCACATATTTGGTGCCGCAACGAGGGGCATTAAGATTCAACTAATACAAACCATATTTTAGTATTGTGGAACGTTAATAACCGGTCATAACAAAGCTTTACCACACATTTAATGCCGCAACGTGGGGCATTGAAATTCAATTAATAACATAAAAAGATATTTTAATATTGTGGTCAGTTCATATAACAAACCAGATTTACCACAATATATTTAACAAAGTTTTATTTTCTATTAAAATATTACATTAGGATAATAGTTAATGAACTATAGTAAAGCATAAATGTATACTAGAGACAATTTTCACTTGTAGTAGTTATTTTTAATTTTAAATATTTTCCCGCTCGAGCTTTAGTGATGTTATTATTGTGGTGGTAAACCAAGAAATGCTCTCTCTCTCTCTCTTTCTCTCTCTCTCTCTCTAATATCTATGATGGCGACGAATAAAAAAGTCTTTATTTTATTAAATTTTCATCAATTATAAATTTACTGCAAACTAAATTAGAGTGGGATGTGCAAATGTTTGCAACATTTTTTACACACATTTTTGGTTTTAAGTTCAAGACTTCATGGATATATATGACATCGAGCTTTTCGGATTAGATGTTCTTTAAAATTTGTTGAAGAAAGTGGAGTACCGCCCATTCGAATCACTATACCTCTTAGTTCTTGCAATATGCGGTTGAGTTAAACATTTTCCTAACTCAATAAGCATTTTATTTCGTTTTACTTCATGATCAGTATCCTTACTACAAATAAAGTATAATATTGGAGTTAATCCCGGAAATATTAAGTATTGCATAGAATATGACCATTGGCCATCTCCGCGTTATAGTCGAGTATCATATCTGGCTTCTGGGATTCTAGGTCTATTTTCCGATCATGGTGTGTACTGGATAACATAATAACCGCTTTGTTCTTTTTTGGTACAGATGAGCACAAAGTAAAATCATTTGTGTGACCAAAGATTGACGATCCCACAATTCTTTGTCTGTCGGGTTTACATTATGCAGGAATCTGCTTTTTATTTATTTTAATTGTACCCAATACTGTCAAACCATTTTTCTTCGTTTCTTCAGCAATTTCTATAGTCGTAAACCAATTATCAAATGTAACATTTCTATGACTATTTCTAATCGGTTGAATTAGAGAAAGGACATCGTTTATTGGAACTGAAAATTGTTCGTCCGGTATAAATAAATGCATTACATAAATAGAAGGTGCGAGAGTCACACATACACATTATTTTAATATCGTATTTATCTTTTTCGGTATATACATTCGAAAAGAACACCTTCCTCTAAAGGGAACTAATCTCATCGATTGTAATGTCTTCACCAGGAATGTATAAGGTCTTAAAATTAGAAATACACATTTCCCAAATGTATCTAATGGCGGAAAACTTGTCATGTACCTTCCTTACCTCTGTAGTCGATGCAACATCAAAACGAAGGTTAGATAAGATAAACAAAAAACGTCTTAAGCTCATTGTATCCCGAAATATATCTCGGCCGGTCCCATCGCTGGCAAAGAGACCTATAACACCTTCTCGGCCTGATTTCATCGTTCCAGATAGACGAGTCCAATAAATTCTCTAAGTTCAATTATATCTAGATCGTACATATAAATAGAAAAAATCTGTTTATGATTGCTTCCGAGATTTTGGATTTTTATGTTGGTATTTAAAAATATTATACTTAAAATTTCATTAGATATGAACAAATTCCAAGCGTCAACTATACTTTTTGAACTAATATTTCTAGCTGGTCCTTTTACCGCAGGTAGATATTTAATTATGTCATGTACAGCAGTCGAGTTGCTGGCGGTTCCATTTTTGGCCATTTCATATATTTATTTTTACCATAGAAATATTAGTTTTCCATATCGTCGTTTTCATTCTCCGAATCAACCGCAACTTCTGAATCACTTTCATGTGGACTTTCTATATCAAAAGTATCATCCGAAACACTATCATTTGTAGATTCTAAATCATTGTAAAAGTTCATATCCTCAACAACACCTTCAAGTTCTAAAATAAATATCAAAAATATAAAATCATTAGTTTCCTAACCTAATATGTGACATCATCATTAATTTATTGCCTTCCATTAATTAATAATGTTTTAAAATATAAGTTTTGAAAAAATACTTACGTTAATTGACCGGTGGGTCCAGCAGGATATTTACACTAATTAAATAAAAACTAAACAAATTTTAGAAAAACATGTTTGCAACACTAAATAAATACCATTTACTAACCTTACAAACAGTTTCAACGCTCTCTCTACTAAAAGAGGAGTTACATTGAAATTTAATTCAACTGGGGTATGCCAGAACCACACCTATCATGTTAACGGTTAAACACAATATTTTTGTAATAAGATTTACAGCTCTATTTTAAATCATTTAATTTATATATAGTTTTGCATGTTAAGATAAAATTAAATGTAATAAATTTGTATGTAACTTACCTAATTTAAATTGGACTTTAATATTGCATTTTATTTATAAGATTATGCAAAAAAGTAATAAAATTAATGACGATATTAGGTAGGTTTCTCGCTGTAAAAAGTTTGTGATAATTTGTCATCGTAAAATAAAATAAAGAAGTGGCATGGAAATGATTGTTGTAGTACTACAATTGTTATACACACGGTTGTTTTGAAATAGTTGTTGAAACTAAAATGCTCAACTCTACATATTAGAAGAGACACATTTTTGAGATTATTAAATTCCATTAAGCCCTTCTTGAAAAATTTTACACATGAAAACATTTCATGAACTGCTGGAATTTGTCACAATGGATTCATTACAGTCAAGAAAAATTGGTATTAGCGTAAATTGAATAATAAATAATTTCAAATTATCTACGTAAAGTTGTACAGCTGATAACTGTTTTCCAATTTTTTCAAACTTTAACAGACGGTACAAAAACGTACTCCAAAGGCATATTATGTGTTTTTATTTTTTCAATAAAGCTTTTAGTTTAAAAATAATGAAAAAACAACAAACTAATTGTATAAAATAAGCCGTATGTTCTCTTAATAACTAAGTAAGTTTTTAGCGTTTGTTGATAATTTTTACTTCCACAAAAAGTATTGGAAAAGTATATAATAAACATGTTTGAAAACGTGCACAACTATGTAAATCTAATTTAATAAATCAGAATGGAGTTCTTTAATCAATTTCAATTACCCGGAATGTTTATCAATACACGTTTGCAATGACCTATAATATGGGTTGGGCTGGGATAAACGTACGTGATGTCATTGAAAACTGGTATAAAGCTTGTGACAATACGTATTGCAAATCAGAAGTTCTCAAAAAGTTTTCTAAGAATTTTCTAAATTCGATTGTGCGCAAATTAAAGCTGTTTAATTTTTTTTATTATTTTTTTGTGAATGTCTGGGGCATACGGAATTAGCAGTAAAATATCTGAAAATATTTCAAACCAAACCTGTATAGTGTTGATTAAATCATCTTTAAATGTTTGAAACAGGTAAATAAAAAATTACACCAATATTAATCATTTTAATTCAAATACAGTAATGAAATCTAAAATTGTATTTGTTTAAAATTGTTACAAAAACGACAAATAAACTTACATTAAAGAGATTTTCACACTAAATATTGTTCATTAAACCTTTCAAATTTTTACGTAATATTCAGATACTTTTAAACTAATTTCACCATATCTGTATTGTTGCCCAATTTAAAAATATTTAGGATCTTGAAATTATCTAAATATCAACCTTCAATCTTTATTAAACGTTTACAAGATAGGTAACTCAGGCATCGTTAAATTTTTGCATATTGTTAAACTAGTATCATTATTTTTTAAAAAGCATCCAAAAAGAAAACTACTAGGTCTTCCCCCTCCTTCAAATTCAAGGTCTGTTCCTATACTTGACTCATTGTAATTCAAGACAAAAAATTTCAAAGATGTAAGATTCTTAAAACGGTGGTTTATTTACCTTAATTTTGTTATACCTAAAACTACTAAAACATTACATGGATTGAATATTTTTGAATGCATTTATAGTTTATTTAGAAAGAATTGGTGTTGGAATATACCACAGGCGAATTATCTAAACCAATAGAAAATCCTGATCTACTTTAATCAAATAAAAGATAAATTTAATTCTTGAAATATGGTTAACCTGTTAGATGTTCTTGGTTTTATTTCTTTTAAGCAGGTTTTTATAATTAAGGGACAATTATGTGAGAAAGATTTTTAAATGTATTCGCTTCAATATTTCAAGACCACATTTTTTCCAACATTAAATATAATAAATTATTAAATTTATTTAGAGTATCTGGTTTTAAGGTTTCCATTGCATTTTTGTGAAAATATAAATCAGATTGTCAGATGCCATTTGCAGAACTGGAATTTTGTTTACTAAAGTATGTTTCTACTAAGATATAGTAGCTTGATCGATGTTAGATCTTTGAAAGCAAATTCATTAATGCTTTTCAGTTCATTATGATTTAAATTTAATAAAGCCAAACAGGACAGGCCTTTGAAATGATTTTCAGAGATGACTTCAATTTTATTTTTGTTCAGCTTTAATACTTCTATTTCTCTGAGGTTGTGAAATATTTCCTCAGGTAACAGTTTTATACTGTTAGATTTTAAAATAAGTTTCTTAAGCTTTGAACATCCATTAAATGCAGTTGGTTCCAATTTAGACAATTTGTTGCCTGATATTTCTAAAATTTCAAGAGACTCAAGTCCTTCGGTAAAATTCTCTGGCAACTCTGTGAAAGAATTGTTGTTCAATGACAATGATTTTAGGTTTTTAAGGTTACTTAAAGTACCATCCTCCAAATTTTTTAAATTATTATTGTATAAATCCAAGAACTGGAGGGAACATAAATTGTTAAATACTTTAGATGGTAATGAATGGATGGCATTTACACCTAACTTTAAATATCTGAGATTCTTTAATCCTGCAAATAAATTTTCATTAATTTCTTTTAGATGATTTTTCAGTAAATCCAATTCTTCCAGTGTAATTAGTTCATCAAATATACCGGGTTCTAGAGTTTCTAATTTGTTGTCAAAAAGGGAAAGAACTTTTAAACAACTGAAAGAAGAAAATTTTTCAATTCTTTGCAACCTGTTACACCATATAATTAAAGATTTCAAATTTTGAAGGTGGACAAATACATCATCAGTTAATTGTGTAAGATCATTGTAACTTAATTCCAATTTTTCCAAAGAAGTTAGAAATCGGAATGCTTCAGGAGATATGTTTGTCACCTTGCTTGCTCTGATAGATAAAGCAGTTATATGTTTGAAATTGGAATCAAATATATTCGAAGGTATGACTTCCAAATCACTGTTATTAATTATTAATTCTCTTAGCGTTTCAAAATAATGGGGATCAGTCCTTCTGCACTCAGTCATGCTTGTCTTTACATTTTCGGCTGACGTGAAGTTTCGAAGAAGACTAATGTTATTATCAAGTCTGCAAACGACATTTTCTTCGTTCTAAAATTTAATTACAATTAATTCATTGATTACAGATTTGTATAAAATTTTAAACATTTCTTTTGACAAAATTTGAAAATAGTATTGAATAGGTTTCATTGTAATTATGAACCCTTAAATTACAATGAAACTATGGCATCATGCACTATACTTATCAACATTTTGTGGAAAGAATTGCCTTGCGTGCAACATATATCTACTTCTCACTAAATAACTACTATTAAAGTATTTAATTCTGGCATATTACTATGAAAAAATACAATGTATAAATTTCTATAGTAGCAACTGGTAACGCAACACCCCTTTCAAGTAATAATTCCAATAGCCTGATCCTTTGAGATAATCAGTGTCAAGTTTGAACAGGTTGTGAATTGTGAGTCGGTTTCCAAAGCAGGAAGAATGAAGTTATGTTTACCGTATCTGTCGGGTATCATGAACTTCGAAGAACGCGTTAACAATAAGTTTTTTAAGTTGCAAAAAGTGCCAAAGAAGCTCATGAAATGTTAAAATCAGTGCATGGTGACAATGTGGTCGCTCTGAAGACTGTTTACATGTGGTATGAGCGATTTAAAAGTGGAAATGAGTCGCTTGAAGACGAGCAACAGTCAGGACAACCTCAAAACAATGGCAAAAACAATTCGTTCAAACAGGAGAGTTTTCTAAAGAACTCCGCATCTCGCAGAGCATTTTATCCAATAATTTGCAAATGAGACAAGTGAGTGCTACACCTCGATTTTGATCTGCCGTTTTTGGCCGAAAAAAAGGTTCCTATCTGTCCACATCCGCCATATTCTTTAGATTTAGGACCGTGCGATTTCTGGCTCTTCCCAAAAATAAAAACCACGCTAAAAGGAAAACGTTTTAATACCATTCTTGACATTGAAAAAGCCATGACGGAGCAGTTGAAAGCCCTTCTGAAAGAAGCCTTCCATAAATGCTTCAAATCACGGAATCAACGTTGGGATAAGTGCATCGCTATCCAAGGAAAGTACTTTGAGAAAATTAATTCAAATTTGTTGTAAACCTATTACTTTGTTCGAAATAAATTTATTCGCCATATTGAAGGGATTGTTTACAAGATATTTGAATTATTGTTTTTTCATTCTTTTTATAAACTAAAAGTAACATCATCGCAATTCGATAAAATGACTCCAAAATGAATGTTTTTGTTGTATATAATAAATTAATATTTAATAAATCATAAGAAAAATGTCAAATTAATATTATTTAACAACAATTATATAACATTACTGTGTAGAAGTATATTTTTGGTTTATACTATTCTTAATTTCAAATGTTAATAGTATCAGAGAAAGAAGCAGCAATTACCTTTAACTGCAATTTAGTAATAAAGGTGTGGTATGCATGTGTATATAGTCCTTCCCCTCTTCTGGTGAAGCTCCGGCTAGGTGTTAGATTAGATCTTTTCTATTTTAATAAATAGAAATTTGAATTATACACAACCTCTTCCAATATTAATTAATAGACTTTAAAATAGGTATTTTCGGTAATCATGTTGTAGTTCTGTGATTGTTTGATTTTTGCTACAATAGTAGTAAGCATTTTTGAAATGTCTTCAAATACGGGAGCTGGATACAGCACTGTTTTTTGTCATAACTTTATTAATTAAAAAAATCACGGGGAACCTGAATTATGTTATAGATAAGATACACTCTTTGATATAAGGAAGTACTGTTGTTTTTATATGAATACCGCAGTTCGTAAAATATAAGCAACAAATGTAACTTTACAAATATATTTTGCCCCAATAAATGAACACGTCTTTCGAAAAATTTGATATTACATTTACAGAGATAAACTGTGTTTAAAATGTTTGTTTGATACAAATCTATTGGGTGGTTTCAGAGATCTGAGCATTCAAAGTGAAATGCCAGAATTAAATACTTTGATAACACATTTTAATTCTATATCTATATGGTGCACCAATGATGCAATAAAATTTGATATTTATTTTATTATAGAATTCAGAGCAGCGTTCAACTTTAGTTTTTCGAACAGAACAAATTATAAATAAAATTTTAAACTAATTTTGTTTCAGATATTATTCGCCTAAATGTTTGAGATACATGCCATTTTATTGAAAATTAATATCTCTTAGCCGCTAAAACATTTTAATATGAAATATTAACACAATAATTATTAAGATACGAGCCAGCTAACTGTAGAACAAAATTTTCCCCGTATTATACCGAGTGGTTTTTACATGGTTTTCGCTTTCGAACTCAACTTTTTTAAATGGAATGTGCCTGATTTTCTTCTATTAATAAATGTAGAATTTTATTGCTTTTCGAATGATGTAATATAATCCTATACCTAAATCATAATTCTTTTAGTTAATAAAAACTTTACATTTCTGAAAAGGTTAGAATATCTTCTAAAATTATTTGATCTCATTTGGTTAGTAGTTAGAATGTTTGTCTCTACGCCAAAAGGACACTGGTTTAAACCCGTGTGAGATAGGTAAATTGTTCACTGAAGAAAATTTTGAAAAATACACATTTTTCTCAAATAAAGAAGTAAAATTGTAGGTCTCATACCAATGGAATGTTTGGCATGTTAAAAATTTGTACTGGAGGAACTGCTATTGATTCGGCAACAATTTAATAGGAATGGTCAATAGACCGTATTAGTTGAAGTGAAGAGAGTCAAGGGAATTTCTGAGTCCCAAAGTCTCCGCAACAAAACAAACATCTTCTGATTCATAGTTTAACAGCTTTAATAGATTTTATTTAAACAATAAGAAGTAAATAAGAACTATGTCAACAAATTTATTTTCACAATAACTTCAAATATTCTATCCTCCTTTCGCACACATGTCTGCAATTGTAAGGGCATGTCCGTTAAGTCTCTGACGTTAGCACACGCACAGACTCCTAGACTAGCTTAACTCGCGCAGTTCACAGATGAGCTTGTACTTGTGTAAGTGATTGAAATAAATAGAAGAATAAATTAACAGCAATTTGCTGATAAAATTAATTTTAATATTTGCCGGCATTGTATTGAATGCACTTCCAATTCGTTCTTTCATATTTTCAACTGTAATTAGCGATTCGCGGTAGACGAGTTTTTTTTAACAAAACCCCATAGAAAAAAGATGTTACATCTGACGCTCGTGGAAACCACTCAATGATTCCCCCACAACCAATTCACTGCTCAAGATTCCATTGACTCAAATATTTGTATGCGTCTGTGAAAATATAAAGGTGCTCCACATGTTGCTACTGCATGTTAATTATTGCTTAAACATCCTCCTATAGCAGAGGAAGCTGGGTCATTCCAGCTCAACTCAACAAAGTCCATAAACCTCGCCATCTCAGATTTTCATGAAATTTGGCACAGGTTTTCTATTCATATACATTTTGAAAAATAGCAAATTTCATTGGGATATGCCCACTCAGTTTTGAATTACAGACATGTAAAGTTTTCAAAAATTGGTCCAAAACCTGCAAACGGAAGCTTTTTTAATTGCCCTCCTAATTAAGGTAGAGACTTGGAAGAGGTGTTATATTGCAACATTTTTTATGCGCTTTCCTATGGTATCCAACATAATATAGACTAATACACGAACATTTTTGTCAAATTCTAAATAAAAAGTTTAATTTAAATTTTTTCAAAAGGATATATTTTAAAATTTTCAAAGTAATTGCATTAATTGCATCGCTTGGCAAAATATAAATTTGGGATGAGAATATGCTAATTATTAGAGAAATTTAAAACTAAAGCCTAATTTTTGATTTAGCTGAATAACACATGAATGCTAATTTTTTCACTTCTGTGAAAATAAATATGAATGCTAACCTAAAGAAAGAGTACAGTAAGTAAAACTTTTCATTAAGTAGTAGGATACTTATCGTTTAAAAAAGCCACATTTATTTGGCATACATCACTTTCAAGTAGAACATAACTTCTTCCAGTGGGAGTCACAACATTTACTTTTGTCAGAACACCCACATCACAACAGCATTTCTTGGATATATAATAATGCGGATGGCCCTGATTGATGAAGAAAAGTTATTTCTACTTCACAGAGTCCTTCATTTTTCTGTGAAACATACCCGAGCCACCAGCTTCCTTCATATGCAGAGGTAACATAGCCTGATGTCTTCTAACTTAAGTTTAGCTGGAGATTTTGACACTTCACACTTCCTTTTCATAACCCTGCAAATCGTCTGAAAAATTTTTAATCGATAACTTTGATTTAGTTTTGGGAATGAACGCATGGTATTGCTATGCTCCTTGAATAGACAATATTTGATGAAAGTGACTTTTCAAGAACAACTCTGATTGAATATATTCCTCTTGGGTTGAGTAGGCAGTTTACCTTGGTAATGTTTTCTACTGCCCACTAAAAAAGTTGTCGTGGGGTTTGAATTTGATTTTTGTAGGGTCTTTGCAAACTAGCACGAGCTGCCAGTCTCTTTACTAAACCCCCTACTCTGTCGCAAGGCCCTTTCACTTTAAAATCTTCTTCATGAAAGTACAGGTTCTAAAAGTTTTTCTCATTTTTGTATAAAAATCTTGTTTGGAAGATGTTGAGTATGAGTTTTTTTTAATGGTATAAAAACAGCAATTATGTTGTGCTCTAAGCATTCAGAAATAATTATGCATCTAACATGTTCATCTTTGTTTTACCATTTGAAATATATCATGAAAGAATGGATTGTGACCTGTTGGCTTATCCAGTGATAGCTCTGTGCTTCATCTTGTAGCGCTATGCTATAATTTCTAGAAAAATCACAGGTGACAGCAAATTCTGATTCTTCGAGATTTTTTTTTATGTAGTTAAGAAACGCTCCCTGTTGCTTAGAAATGAAGTCATGCCAAACCAATGGAGAACTTGCTGTAGAATAAAATTCTTCTGAAGATTTCTCCAAGATCTCTAGGATACAACGGTGAATTGAAACCCACTGGCGGACTTGAAGTTGTTCAATTAAATTTTGAGCAGAGGATTCTTGCAAAATTGTACATATCTCAGATCCATCTGGACAATAAACACAGTTCCCCATGTTACAACCGAATGTTGATGAGTTACAAAGTACTTTTGCTAGGCATTCCTTATAATTTATGTCGGCATTTGTTACAGTATTCAGTTTAACATTTTCTATCATCAAATTGACGTTTTGTTGAGTTGTGCACACACAAGCAGATCATGTGCCACTCTGACCAGCTAAAATACTTCGGTCTCAACTCAGAAAATGTAGACAAATCTATTTTGATACCAGGAAACTTGTCTTTGAAATGTTTGTAAGCATCTTTAAGGTTGGAAAAAATTAGTCTTTTCGAAATTTTTGATCATTACACAATTTTTAATACTCCGCATTGCCCTACTAGCTTCATCGCTTTCATAAAATGAATATACAGTTCCAACAGATTCTATTGGCTAGGCTTTTCCCTGATTTTGAATGTGAACCTACCAAAATCTCTTTTTCTTTCAAATTTTTTTACTGCCGGAAAATATAGTTGGATGCATTGAATTCACAACTGCCCATTTGAAATTAATAGATTAAACTTAGTGGGCCACACCCATATGAAATCTGCTAATCTTATTTAACTCATTCAAACAACGGCGATGAGGCAAAATTAATGCCCTTCCATCACCTGAGCGCACAAGCTTAAAAGATTTACAAGCCTCCTAATAGCACATGCAGGGTGTTACAGAGTAACATAGACTTTTTCAAGGAAGTTGCTCTTGGGGTTTAACTTGATCACAGAAAAATATTTAAAAAATTCTATATTTTAAATAATATCAAATAAATAGTAATTTTGAGGTATCCTTCGTATAGATACACGGCTTACACTTCTAATTTTTTATAAACATGGTTCCTTAATTTATTAAATCCGAACCATTCCAAATTCATTTCTCGCTTTTAAGTACAACGCCCTCTAACGTACCAAATAAACAAAAATTTAAATAATCTAAATACATTAAAAGGTTCGCTTGTTAAATTATTCATTGTAAGAGCGAAATTGTTGAAATACCATGAAATTTGCTAATAAAATTTTAAAATAGTTGTATTAAAGGTAATACTTTATGGTTATTTAATCAACAAATTTAGAAAATACATTTAAGAGCCAACTTATTTTATATGCACTTCAAAACTGCTTAATCATTATAAATTACACAAAATACAAGGAGTATTATTTTACTGAACGCTTGTAACCATTACATTCTTATAAAATGAAAGTGTTTTAAGCACAAACCTTCAATAGTTAGCATTTTATAACAAAGCTATGACAAAATGCCAACTACAAATTGAAATAACGCCTATTAAAAAAATAAAAGACTGAGAGTTCAATGTTCTGTTTACCATTTACTACATTTACATTTTAGTAATTATTCATTTATTTTTATCGTCACAAATATATGATATATGTATATGAGAGATATGCATTAGATTTAAGC
Organism: Phrixothrix hirtus; assembly: GCA_024586415.1. Classification (NCBI taxonomy): domain Eukaryota; kingdom Metazoa; phylum Arthropoda; class Insecta; order Coleoptera; family Phengodidae; genus Phrixothrix; species Phrixothrix hirtus. The sequence goes on from JAHWXV010356327.1 coordinate 14,004, forward strand.
TATTTAGAGGAAAAATTAAAATATTCAGAAAGAATATTTTATTATATTTCTGGTATTCTACAGTCCTTTAGCGCTATCCCTTTGAAGAACTCCAAGTCATCCTGTAATGCCCTGCCTGCTTGTATCTCTTTCTGAACTCAATATAAAATATACATATCTTTATTTTAACTTAACATACATTGTCATTTGCCTTATTTATTTAATACTTTGATTTAAAGTTAATTGAAATTGCGATAAAGAATTTAATACGTTACCAATTGAAATTATAAAATTAACACAACAAATAAAAGGTTTTGAATATTAAATGAATTTGTCATATACTCCCGGTTTTTTTCAAACTGAAAACTTAATGTAGCCCAAAAGTGATAAAATAATACAGATCTATTTAGTAGTCTTAGAATTAAGTCCCAATTTTGTGATTAAGAATAACATAAATGTCTAAATGTTTACTTTAGGAACTGGAAACCATTGCTGTAATGACTTTGTAATATGGAATATTATCGCCATTCAGGGCATTAATGCATTTAATAACTTAAAGACAGTACTAAGGACATTGATGTAATATTGAAAGCTATATTAGTAGCAATAGAGATAAAAAAAATACGAGTCACTGCTTAAAATCGGCAGTGAAGTACGGATTTTTAGTATGCAAACCACCTCTTGGCTTCAAAGATGCAAAAACACCATTTTCGAAGTGCGCAATAATTTTGATTCGTTCACAACTTGGGTTGTGATGAAGCAAAATTAACAAAATAGGGTTAATTTCAAAGGTGAATATATTTATATATTTAAAATTAATTTTCAAATTTTTAAAAAACTAGAAGTTGAAAAATCTGTAAAAAATTACTAAGCATATTCTTAAAATTTCAGATTGGGATGGGAACGAATTTTGTATTTACAATATTTTAATGTAGGGGAATGTGGGGCAAAACAAAAGGTCGGGGTAAAATGAAAAAATGTTTGTATTTTCCCGTTAATGATCGTTTATTTTCAATTCAAAGACTATGCATTTTCACACCTTCAATTCTAATAGTTACATAGGTTAGGACGTGTGTGTGTGTGTGTGTGTGTGTGTGTGTGTGTGTGTGTGTGTGTGTGTGTGTGTGT
>JAHWXV010356453.1:0-10653 GCA_024586415.1 Phrixothrix hirtus
ACTTAGCTTCTAATGTTTCTAGGTCAGTGGCAGCTTTAGGATTTTGGCATGGCAGATCTGCACCTTTACGGCACAGAAATCCGTCTAAAGTTAGTACTGAGACCAAATGCGAACAATGCTCACAAAATTCAATTTTCTGCAACTTAGAAAATGTTGCACCTTTTTTCTCTTGCTGTGCAGAAACTTTGATGAAAATTATGCAGTGTCCGCAATTGTGGTAAATTTCGGGGATCTCGATTCAAATGTATTTAAATTGCCGATGGGTTCGTAAATATGGAGATCTACCATTCCAAAAATCTTAGAGCCGCCACTGCTCTGGATAGAACAATGAATATTTTTTGTGAATGTTACAACGTTACTTTCTCAATAGTGTACGAAGTTCTCTTTTTGGTTTGAATTTTACAGACCAATCTTGCCTATGAAATTTGGGTGTTGTAAATGGATTTCGACGTTTAGCAAGAGTGGTAAAATATGTTGGGAAAGATCCATCCCTTATTTTCAAAATGTTAATTTCTCAATCGGCGGTATTGTTTTAGAAAGGATTTTTCTTGGAAGCAATTTATTGCTCGAATGTCAATGCGGAGAATTTTTGGGGGTTATTTTCTAGACATTTCTGGCGAGTAGGCGCTAAAATTTTAATTCTGTAAGTGGAAGTATTGACAAATTATGAAAAGATCTTTATTTTGGTTTTGTGAGACTTGAGTGGTAATACGATGTTGCGAGAAACATTTTGGGAAACGAATTTCAGGCGATAATGGGATTCCAAGGACGTGTGCAAGGTGGCTAAACGGGATCGAGTAATACCATTCTCCACGGACGCCACGCATTGCGTATAAAATCTATGGTAAGATTATTTATACAAATGTATAGAATATGTAGTTTTCTAGTTTTCCACACAGGGCGTTGTGTATGCAGCGAGGGAGTTGTTTTACTTGCAGGAATTTGGAAATTTTCTCGGAACGATTTTCAAGCCTGAAAAAATTGTTATCGTGAACTCACAAATTCTTATAAGGACATTATGCATCCGCGTGAGAGTTCAGGTTCGATCTTGCTATACCAATGATTATTACTGAAACTTAAAGGTGTAGTGGCAGGAGTATTTTGTTCAACACATGCATTCACTGTAAATGTTGTTAATGAAATAATTACGGGGAATTCATTTACAATGCCAGTCTCGAACTGAAGAACTCGTATTGTTACCATTTTCAAGAAAGTTTGCTTTCATTTCAAGTTGTAAGAGACTACTATGTTTTTGTTGTTCAGTTATAAATTTGCAAGTGGACTTAAAACAGTTCTTTATGTAACTGTGATAAAATAAAGTCAATAGTTGTAATTAATTTTTTAATTACTTGTATAAAAACACGTTTACAACATTAACTTTACATGCCGCTGTAATTATAGAATGCAAATTTTAATTGCAAATACAAAGTGTAAAAAAATAGTTAGATTAAAGTATAAGTTTATCTTAATCACTCACCTCAGATTACCCTCTCCACAAAATGTGTAGAAAAATTCAAAGACACCTACTCCTAGTTAGTAACTGTTTTGTAAAGTATGAGTTTGCTATCAGTTGATTAATCAATCTCCTTCGGAAAAGTTGTATTGTTAAATATTTTACCAAGAAATCAATCCGTCAAGGTGTAATTTTAAATAGGTAAGTAATACAAATATTGTTTTGTTTTTATTGATTAGTAAACACAAAAGGGATACATGTTTATATCATCTATTATGCAATTCAAATTCTCGATGCACCTGTTACGTTTCACTTTACGCTTTTGGTTTTTATGTTAAATCGACGAAGACTTAATATAACGAGTTCCAGGTGCATTACTTTCTTTGTACAATTTTTAGTAAAACAGTCATCGTTATATTAATTAATGTCTTTATTGTTTGTTTTGGTATACAAGAATGCCGCGTTTTTATTTATAATGCAATCCCTTGTAAATGTGAACCGAGTTCATGGCACACTTCGATTTATTTGTTGCGTAAGTCATATGAAAATAACGAGACTGAATTTAATAAATTTTCCAAATTTTTATTATGGTAAAAATGTTGTCCATCAACATTAATAAGTAATCCGGGCAGGTATTTCCCTGAAGGTCATCTGGTGTCACCAATAATTGTTTTAAACAATTTGGAAATAATTTGCGTACCGTAGGCTTTAATGAATATGGAAATGAGGTGTTTTTTTATTTTTTAATTAGTACAGTAAATATCTGTTTTGTAATAGTGTTAATTTTTATATTTGTATATTTGGATTTAAATTTCCATTAAAAATTATAAGATCAATAAGCAGGCATCCCTGCCTACACTTGTTTAATAATTTACTTTGTTGCTATATTTACTGTGACAATAATTAGAAACACTATTAATTAGACATAAGTGTTATAATTTATAAGTTGATTACCTACCTTTTTTATTATGAAATTAATATAATTGCAGTGTGTATAACTTTAAAAAAATTTAAATGTTTAAATATCAACGTATATCAATTAACTGGTGCATGCGCTTTTTGCTATACAAAAACAAACATTACCCCTAACGTTCAAAACTTATACTAGGCCTACCAATCGGTAACCTGTTTTTCCAACTTGGAAATAAATAAATCGAAATAAAAACATTTAATCCGAGTTTTAAGACGTGTACGAACGCCGTTTTATTAAATTTTGCGTCACAGTGACGTTACGTATTTAAATTAACCCGGCTTCGAGATAAAAAACTTGTTGCTCTTCGACGTTCCAATAATTCTTGGGCTAATTTAAGCTGTGACTTTTATTGACAATGTCATTTTGATGTACAAAATCGTGAAAAAACATGTTATTTGTGTTCACATTTTCAGTTCCAATTGTTAATTCTTTATTACAAGGGATATAAGGTATGTGTTAGAACTATGTAAGTCCCGTAGGGGCTCTTATTAAATTAGTATAAGTCGTGTTGAACAGTCATTTGCTGCGATTTTTATGAGTGTTTATTTTATTAAGGGGTATGAGTGAGGCTGCAGGAAAATTTTAACTAAAACCGCCAATTTTCTTTACTGAAATATATAATATGCTGAATTAGGGCGGATTTATCGGTAATCGTTTTGTGACCTTGAGCAGTATTATTATTATTAAATCAATCGACAACCGCTGTGGTGACTCTATCTACTTCGGATAAACAATGCTTTAGTCAACAAATCCAAATAAGAGTAAATCTACAACATGCTACTTAACTTCTGAGAATATGATTACAGCGTTGCCAATTATTTCTCAAGGATGGCGTTATCGGAAGCTAGCGTTTGCCAAATTTACAGTGTCTTAGCCAAATAAAGTACATCGATATCTATTATTTGCGTTGTTCTAGTTAATCAAACTAACAAAGGAATACTAGAGACACCGAATCTCCTCTTAATTGCCCAATTGACTATATGTGACGGCGGTTCGGGTGCTACCACTTCATTTGTATTATTATCTCAAAAACTGTAAAAGACATTGATGAAAAATTAACACATATTTGGAATGGTTTTAAAAGTACTACAAGATAGCGCAATTGTTTCTTCAAAAACTATTAATTGTAAGAGAGAAATTACTTCCACCCCTTTCCTCTTGAAATAACAATTGCGCCATCTTTTAGTACTTTTAAAACTATTAAAAGTGTGTCTTAATTTTTTTTATTATATTGGCAGTATGTAGAGGGACGCTGAAATCCTCACATATCTGCACTGGGTCGCTAAGAAGAGGTACGATTTCCTCTACAAATTCACGAAGTATCAATTTTTTTTAAATTTTCCCGTTGCGTGAGGTTAGTTCCGTGAATGTAGCTTTTGAGGATTGGCAATCATCGGGATTATTTTTTGCGCTAACTTCTAAATGATAGTAAAATTAGGGCATACCTTTTTGCCTTTTATTGCAAGTGGACACACAATCATTATCGCAAATAAAAAATGCGAGGAAAAAAACTTAGCGAATAAATAAAGTTTTGTACCTGTACGCTTACGGACTGTGTATCACGGAAAGGGTTTATCGAGAACTCGCTGTGCGATTCTTCGGAGCGAGGGATGGTCTGCACGATACTGTGAAAAAGGTTTAATGATGATTAGTTCGCTAAAAGAGCGGCGATCAGTGAGGTAATTTCTGCTGTACCCTTACAGACACCGGTTATCCCATTTCCGGAATCCAATGATCGTGTCTCGAAAAACACAAGCAATAGCATGGCCACAAATTTCGATAAATAGTTGGTCTTACCTCAAGCATGAAGTGTGTGTACTACCGATAGCAATGTTATGAAATTAAATTATATACCACCTAAATAGTAACCAACAACTATACAGTTTTTATTTTTATTTTCACCAATTTTTGAGTTGCGAGAAGTTTCCTATAGTTTTTGCGACAAGAGAGCAGGTTTAATGGAATCTAAAGAAATGCTCTTAAAATCTCTAATTCAAAAATCCTAATTTTCCCAATTTCAAGATTGAAAATGGGAAAATTTAGTCTCTTAGGGATTTCATTTCTAACAATATCGATTACCGGAAGATAAAAAATTCACGATTTTTGGCGGAGTAAAAATTTTAGGATGCGCCATATTAGGTTTTTATGTCCAAATGCGCCACTTTCAAATTTTATTATTACTGAGATAAGAGATTTCCGTCGTACGCGCTGATTTTTCCAAAAAAACCCGCAAAATCTGTTATTCAAAGTTTCCCGATTCCAGGAAAAATGAAAACGTTACGATTTAACGTACCGAGTATATAGAAAAATTATTTGTAGATGTATTTTAGAGAGTTCAAAATTATCTCTTAAATGAAGTTATTAAAAAATTCATGATTTTCGGCTAAGTAAAACTGTTGGGATGCACCATATATGCCTAAGTGCGTCGTTTTATATTTGTTTCTTTACGGAAAATTACTATTGTTAAAGTCAGATTAGAGAATTCAAAAGTTTCCGCTGATTTTTTCCAAAAATTTCCCGATTTCGGGAAAAATAAGAAAGTTAATTTTTAAAATCACTCTGAATTATTTCTTTATTTGTTATTGTTATTCTGAACATTTTATTGCAAAAATATCTGCAAAAATCTTGAATTTAAGAATTGCTTCTTGTTGAGAATAGTTTGGAAACCCTAAGAGTGTGGATATTAATCGACAAATTTCCAAATTTGAATTTACTCTTTTTAGGGACATTTGTTAAATAATTTATTTGTGAAGGCGCTTTCGACTTTTGTTACTGTTAGTTGGGAGAACGAGTCTTTCAGAATTAATGAATGTGTGTTAAGTTAGCCCCCCATTTTTTTAAAAATCTAATATTTCTTGGAGTTCTGTGTAGATTGGCAATAGTTCCCGAGTTCATGATAGGTTCTAGAAATAGTTCTGGCTATTAAAGACATAAAAATAAACTTTGAAATTTCGGGGGGCTAACTTCACGTAACCCCTCATTTACGAAAAATATAATTTTTATTAGTGTTCTGGATAAATTTCGAATAGTTCCAGAGTTCGTGATATGTTTTAGAAAGAGTTCTATCCCAAGAATATAAAAAAAAAAAAATTCCAAAAGTAGTACCTATAATCGCCTGTAAAGTTTTTGGTTTTCGATTGTACAGATTTTTGTCATTAGGATTTTCGATAGAGTATCTGAGAGACTATTCAGAACTCCCATGAGAACTACCAGAACTCTCAAAAAATTTTTCGTACTTTGAAATGCAAGTCGATACCAATAATCATACGTAACTTTTGCACCATAGATTCTACAGATTTTTGTCATTAGCATTTTCGATCGAGCATCGGAGGGGTTATTCAAAACTCTCAACAGAACTGTCAGAACTCTTAAAAAAATGTTTCGTACTTTGGAATGACCAAGTCGATACCAATAATCACTCGTAACTTTTTCAGCATGTATTCTACAGATTTTTGTCATAGTAATTTTCGATAGAGTATTGGAGTGGCTATTTAAAACTACAAAAAGAACTACCAGAACTCTTAAAAAATTTTTTATGAAATCGATACTAATAATCGCTCTTTAATATTTCAGTTTCTATTCTACAGATTCTTGTGATTAGTATTTTTTTAGACCTTAAGGTTGAAAATACGTTGTTACCAGTAATTCTTAAACCAAGATTGCATAGGCTTATCTATATATTTTTGTGACTGTTCGTACTAACGATATTTTCCAGCAAAGAGTTTATGTAATCTAGCTGATCAAGGCACACCGCATGGGGGTTATCTTTAGACGTCAACATTTGAAATGTTTTCGACTTTGTCTCTCTTTCTTTTTTACGCATTTTTTGTTTTTTTATTTTTGTTTTTTGTTTTTTTATTTTTTGTATTTTTAAAATGTTAAGATCTATAATAAATAGAATAGAGGGAGAGTGTGTGAGAGAGAGAGAATATATGTCGCAATTCAAAATAAAAACAGAATTGAAAATTTTGATTTTAATATTTGAATGTTAATCACATATGACGTACATTAATGACAAAAATCCGTAGAATCTATGCTGAAAAAGTTACGAGTGATTATTGGTACCGACTTTGTATTTTCAAAGTACGTAAAATTTTTTTAAGAGCTCTGACAGTTCTATTAAGATTTCTGAATAGCCCCTCCGATACTCTATCGAAAATTATAATTACAAAAATCTGTAGAATCTATGCTTAAACAGTTACGAGTGATTATAGGTATCGACATGGTCATTCCGAAATACGAAACACTTTTTTAAGAGTTCTGACAGTTCTGTTAGGAGTTCTAAATAGCCCCTCCGATGCTCTATCGAAAATTATAAATACAAAATACTGTAGAATCTATGCTGAAAAAATTATGTATGATTGATTACTGGTACCGACTTTGTCTTTTCAAAGTACGAAATTTTTTTAAGAGTTCTGACAGTTCTGTTGGGAGTTCTGGATAGTGCCTCCGATGCTCTATCGAAAATTATAATTACTAAAATCTGTAGAATGTATGCTGAAAAATTACCAGTGATTATTGGTACCGTCTTTGTACTTTGAAAAGTACGTACAATTTTGTTTAAGAATTCTGAGACTTCTGTTGGGAGTTCTAAATAGCCGCTACGATGCTCTATCGAAAATTATAAATACAAAATACTGTAGAATCTATGCTGAAAAGATTACAAGTGATTATTGGTACCGACTTTGTCTTTTCAAAGTACGAACTTTTTTTTTAAGAGTTCTGACGGTTCTGTTGAGAGTTCTGATTAGCACCTGTGATGCTGTATCGAAAATTATAATTACTAAAATCTGTAGAACCTACGCTGAAAAAATTATGAATGATTATTGGTACCGACTTTGTATTTTCAAAGTACGTACAATTTTTTTTAAGAGTTCTGTTGGGAGTTCTAAATAGCCACTAGACTGCTCTACCGAAAATTATAAATACAAAATAGTGTATAATCTATGCTGAAAAGATTACGAGTGATTATTGATACCGACTTTGTCTTTTCAAAGTACGGACATTTTTTTTAAGAGTTCTGACACTTCTATTTGGAGTTATGAATAGTACCTCTGATGCTCTATCTAAAATTATAATTACAAAAATCTGTAGAATCTATGCTTAAACAGTTACGAGTGATTATTGGTATCGACTTGGTCATTCCAAAATACGAAATATTGTTTTAAGAGTTCTGACAGTTCTGTTAGGAGTTCTATCTAGCCCCTCCCATGCTCTATGGAAAATAATAATTACAAAATTTGTAGAATCTATGCTAAAAAAGTTACGAGTGATTATTGGTATCGATTTGGAGTTCCAAAATACGAAACATTTTTTAAGAGTTCTGACAATTCTTTGGGAGTTCTAAATAGCCCCTGCGATACTCTATCGAAAATTATAATTACAAAAATCTGTAGAATCTATGCTGAAAAGGTTAGGAGTGATTATTGATACCCACGTTGTCTTTTCAAAGTATGAAAATTGTTTTTAAGAGTTCTGGCAGTTCTGTTGGGTTTTCTGAATAGTTCCTTCGATGCTCTATCGAAAATTATAATTCCAAAAATCTGTAGAATCTATGCTGAAAAAGTTAGGAGTGATTATTGTCATCGACTTGTCATTCCAAAATACAAAACATTTTATTAAGAGTTCTGACAGTTGTTTGTGAGTTCTAAATAGCCCCTCCGATACTCTATCGAAAATTATAATTACAAAATTCTGTAGAATCTATACTGAAAACATTACGAGTGATTATTGGTACCGGCTTTGTCTTTTCAAAGTACGAAAATTTTTTTAAGGGTTCTGGCAGGAGTTCTGATTTTTTTTATATTCTTGGGAAGAACTCTATCAGGAACTCTGGAACTATTCGAAATCTATCCAGAACTCTAATAAAATATTATATCTTTTGTAAATGAGGGCGTGGGAGGATAGCCCCCCAAAATTTCAAAGTTGATTTTTATGTCTTTAATCGCCAGAACTATTTCTAGAACCTATCAGGAACTCTGGAACTATTGTCAATCTACAGAGAACTCCAAGATAAATTAGATTTTTAAAAAAATAAGAGCTAACTTTACACACACCCACAAAATCCGTTATTCAAAACTTCCAGATTATGAGAAAATTAAGAACGCTACATTTTAAAGCACACAGAATTTTTTTGTTATTGTTACTAAAGTAAGTCTGAAAACTCATTTCCAAAAATGTTGGTAAAATCTCATTCTAATTTGCGACGATGAGCGTTGCTTTCCAACTTTGTTGCCTGTTCTCCGAACGGACGATGTAATTGAGGCTATACTAATTAATTTTGCAAATAAATTCTTCCGGAAGTATTCGATACATTTCCGAATTTAGAGAAATTTTTTGAATAGTCCATTTATGAAGGCGCTTTCAACTCATTAAATTAGTTGAGAGAACAGATTCTAGAGAATGCGTTTCCAAAATACCCGTAAATCTGTAACTCAAAATTTCCCGATTTCGGGTACAATAAGAACGCTAACTTTTAAACCACTTCGAATTGTTTGTTATCGTTACTAGAGAGGACAATGATGCTAATATGTTGTATTTGAAAGTAAATCTTAAAAATTCATTACGAAACATATCGAAAAGATCTTGAATTTTGTTTTGGAGGCTCCAATTTTTCAACTTTGCTTTTTGTTGCTTTTGAAAATAAATTTGTTTCAATGGTATTTGATAAATTTTCGAATTCGGAATATTCTTGAAATGATTTATTTATGAAGTATGAGGTGCTTCCAATTTAATCATTTTCCATATTTTCAAAACTACCCCCAAACTCTGTTAGTCAAAGAAAATAAATTGTTACAAAATATAAATTTTAGGTTGTGCGTTGAGCGATATTGAGGTTTAATATGGTTTATTTTATTTTCAAAAACGACTAAACATTCTAGTGGTTTTTGAGAACTTATTTTTAAAAGTACCCGATTATTTCCAAAGAAACGTTTCCCGAATTTTGAGAAAAATATTTTTTTTAATTATAATGTATAGATACATATGTAAGGTTGAAATATTTATGTTTAGATCAGTGTATTATGCCATTTTACGATACTTAAGCACTAAGAATAGTTTTAAACATTTTTGTCTGTCGACCTGTTTCGTTTATACTCAAAAAACATTATATCGATGAAACCTGCACTGCTTACAGGTTATATTACTGGTACTATGATAAATCGTGTGCTTATTACGATTTTTACAGGTTGTAAATGTGTCATAATTATTAAATTAAATTGGTATTAAAAATATAATGAATTGTACTTAATTAGTGCTTATTATACGGGTGCATAAATCTAACACTCTCAGTTACCCGCTTGTGGGCATTTGGATACTATTTGTCATTTATCACAGACGAAACTCTAGTTTTAAGATATGGAAGCGTAATTTGAATTAAATAACTGCATACGTAATAATACAACATTTATTTAAAACTAATTAAAAAATAGAAGTATACTACAGTTGTCTATCTATACTTGACCGTGAGAATGATTAACAACATAATTTACATCTCCTAACTTAGCGAATAGTATGGACGGGAACACTAATTTATTATTTTTATTTTTCTTACGATCGTGCACTTTTATGAACTAAGCTTTCTGCCATTCATTACAGTTTATTTCTTATAAAAGAAGGAAGATGTGGAATTTAGTGAACAGCTTACCAACTTACCAACTACCGGGGAACGCCTTTACATTTATTAAATGTTAATTAATACTTGCATTTCCGTTAAGTTAAATAAACACCATTTTTACGTTTCGAATGTTTTTTAACTACATACAATCATTTGATTCTTTTACATCAATTATTAATTGAAGTTAGTATTTTGCATCTTAAAATAATGCTGGCTATTGATATCTCAATCTGTTCCAAAGTTACAATAAAACTCCTCAAAAATAACTGCGTTCGATAATCGGTCGGATAGAAACAAATGAGGTGTGTTTCTGTCACATGGAACTGTATAAGCAACGATCAAGACTGCGACTGCGAATAATATATTACTTTTCATAGCAGCGCTACGAGAATTTATTTAAAATAGTGTAGATGTTGAAGTCTACCACTCTGGCTTTACCATTTCTACAGAGAACACTTTAATAGTAAGTTATTTAACATTACTTCATGTATTTATTGTTTAAACATTAAATATTTTAAGCTTTGATGATGGGGTAAAAGTACTTCCCCAAAACGTTTTATATATATATACATATATATATATATATATATATATATATATATATATATATAT
>JAHWXV010356483.1:0-21188 GCA_024586415.1 Phrixothrix hirtus
TATATATATATATATATATATATATATATATATATATATATATAATTTTATTTACGAAGCGCTCTAATAACGCTTTCAGCAATATGTAACTTGAATTGTTTAATTTTTGTTGTTAGCGCGCATTTGCTTTGTTTCTCGTGGATTTAATTTACTTTAACTCCCTTGGGACTGAAATAAAATTTTAATCCCTCGAAATTGAAAATGTCGCTTTAGTTATGGAATAAGTGACTAAATATGGCATTTTAATCCCGGAACTGCAAAAAGTAATTGATTTCATTCATTTCCTCCATATTGATCTTTTTTTCAATTTTGTGAATAAAAGGTTTTAATTAAAATAATTCAATTTATTTTAAATAACCAAGAAAGGGAACTGTTTACCAACGGTACACAATAACTTCTACAATAAAAGGGTTATCTTATTTGTGCCATATTTTTAAGAACAAAGCTATTGAACATCATATACGTAACATTTTCCTATTTTATATAAAAATATCTAGAATTCTTTCATGAAGCATATTTTTATATTTTCAACTGTTACTGAAATAATCGGCTTTGAAAAATTGCCATTTTTTACATTTTTGCTTCTATCTAGTAATCCATGAACTTATTTGCAAAATTGAAAACGCTTATGTAATTACTTGGAATTAGGCAACTTTTTTCTCATTTAACCGATATTCTATCTATTAAGGTCCCCGAGATCTTAATGGTGGTATTCCAAAATGGGATACACTGTATATCTTTATCCAAAATTATCTATAAAGTTCTGGGTGTGAAATTAAATTATTGTGATCTCATTTTTGTTTCAGAAGTTTCAAGTACTGCGCCATTTAGTATCAATGTACTACCTAAGTATATTTGAAAGAAAATACCACAAAATTTTATAGAGTTCTTGTAAAATAGAACCCCTTCTACATTTTTCAAGATTTATAACTGTAAAATATTTCAGTAATGCCATTCAATGTCGGGTTCATTATCCCATGCTTATAAATTTAATCAATGTATAATTCCATTTTGACAGATAATTAAATAAACATATTTTGTCAATATCATTTTAGTGTAGGAAGAGGTCTGAGATTAATGTAGATATGTTGAAATGCATTTATAAACTTCTCTCCCTTAAAACTGCCTACAGGGATACCCAGATTTGGCGACACGTAAATAATATTAAATACTGTAGCTGTAGACATAATGTCATACATGACATGACAGATATATGAAACAAAATTGTTCAAATTCCACTGGAAATACCACTAATATATTTAAAATTAGTTTTTCGAGTTTTATTTCGTACAATAAAGCCAAATTCGCAGAATTTTCATATCGATGAAATATAAAAATTTATTTTAAAGCATATTTGAATCAAAAGGGAAGATAGAGAATAAGTTATTAAGCTGTTTACTATAATAAAGCTTTATCTGAAAGATTGATAGCAAATAAGTAATAAAATAATTCTATATAAATACCGCTAATAAATTATAGGTAATAACTGGTAGCAGGTATCCCCAGTACCGAGCTTTTTTTCTAATTATTTTATATTTTTCAGGCTCAACTGATCTAACTATAACTATATACAACTATATATATATAGGAATTACTTCAGTGGAGCATATATAATTACATGTAAAGCAGATTTCCAAATATATACGATTATATGTTAGCTCAGTGTACTATTTGATTCATTTATTATGTGAATAGGGCTTGATGTAACGAGCATTGACTGAAATATATTCAAACGCGAGTGTGAAGCCCAAGGTATATAGTATGAACCACCAATGAACAATTATAGAATGGCATATAGTACTGTTTCTAGGATAATAATAAGATTCCAACAATTGAACGGATCAACAGTATAATCAAAAATTTGACGTACAATTATAAGCGCATGTCAAAAGTATACAACCACCTTCTTAATAAATACTTGCTTTTCATTAGATCATTGGCTGCGTTGACAAATTATATCATATATGCTGTAGTATCATTGGCTTGTGCTATACCATATGATACATTTACCATGTTTGCATTGATTTTTTAGTTTATCACCGTTAAAGAAACTGGCTAACTAGCAAATTGTTTAGATATAAGAACAAATCAAAATTACTGGTTATCAAGTCTAGATTGAAGGGCGAGTGATCTGTCTGTTCCCAATAAAATAGCGGATGGGGCGTGGTAGATCATTATAAAGTAACTTTGTCGCGTGAGGATACTTCAATTCATGTTCTAGATTTGAATGGAGTTGCTTATGCCAAACAAAACTATTTGTTTAGATTTTTGTTTTTTTTGGCGAATGAGGTTCATCTCCTCTCCTTAGGCCGCTATTAATATTGGAAAGTCAAATTGTGTACACATAAATATATTATGTGGTTCATTGTTTGTAGCTCTAAATATATACAATATTTCCTAACTGTAACGAACAAATACAGCAATTTCTTACGGAGAGTACCAGCAAGCAATTAAAGAAAGGCTCTACTAAAACGACTAAACAAAGAATTTAGAAATTGCTATGCAAATCTTGGCAAAAATGTATTCATTAAGAAGATAAAATGCTCACTCTTCAGAACTGTACATTTTCAAGTTTTGCACAAGAAACGCAAAGAGACATCTTCCTTTAAGATCTTGATACAGTTTTAAAACTTTTACTTAACATAATAAAACGAAGATCAGATAACACCAATTCTCACATTAAAAATACAAAATTTTATGTAAAAACTGAACGAAATTGGGTGTAATTATAATGGTATATTTGGTGGATTTTGATCTCCTCGCGTTAGTTTTGCAAGTTCCTCTGAAAGCTTGGAAATGGTTCATTGTTAAAACATATATGGACAGTTTCTCCTAACATAATCTCAAACCTTTTATTATTTTGTTCCAAAACTCCCTTTTTGAGTTCGAAAATAAGTTACAAACTAAAAAACATGCATCTATTGGCGGAGACAAATCAGTAAATTGAGCACCAAAATTTGGTACTTATACTCCAATTATATGGTAAGTCATGGAAACAAACATATACGAGGGTGATCTGAAAAGTAAAGTAAGTAGTATAAGAGAAGGCACTTTATTCAAGTATTTTACATTTTTTTTTCGATATAATCCCATTTTAGCTCGATGCACTTGTTCCAGCGGCGATCAAGTCGTTTAGCGCCTTTACTGTAATGGAACGAATGAAATGCCGCAAATTAATTATTTGTTTCTACAATCACTTGCTCATTAGATGAAAGTCTCTCTCCACCTAGCCATCGCTTCAAGTTTGGAAACAACAAAATGTCATATGGATCTAAATCTGGACTATAAGGTGCATGATGAAGTATTTTGAATTGCAATTCAACTAATTTTGCTGTAACAATGTTCGATGAATGAGCCGGTGTATTGTTATGATGAGAGAACACCTTCTTTCTTGCCAAATGTGGTCGGTTTTCCTTAAATTTTTTAATCAGCTGGTATAATAGCGATGTGTAGTCCTTGCCTGTGACTTTTTTGTCCGTTTGCAGATAATTTATAAATATAACACCACGAGCATCCCACAATACGGTGGCTAGAATCTTGTTAGCTGATGGAACCAATTTTGCTTTCTTCAGTGCAGTGCAGCTGGGTTCTACTGATTGTTTGGATTGAATTTTTGTATCAGTGGTATAGTGGTATATCCACGTTTTGACAACAGTAATAAACTGACGCAAAATTTAGGCAGGATTATGCTTAAAAAGGGCCAAACAGTGCTCAGAAGTTCTTAGGCGCATTCGTTTCTGGTCCACGGTTAGCAGACGCTGCACTCATCTTGCTGACAGCTTTCTCATACCCAAGAATTCATGTAAGATATGACCCTCATGTTCTTTAGATCTACCTATGAGGTCTATTATCATACGAACCTTCAATTGATGATCATTTAGAACAAGATGATAAACTTTGGTGATCATATCTTCAGTGGTAGCGTTTTTCGGACGTCCTGATCTTATTGCATCTTCAGTAGTCGTACGGCCACGTTTAAATTCATTCACCTAGAAACAAATTGTCTTAAATGACAGATACACCATGAATACTATCTAGCTCTTCTTTAATTTCTTTGGGTTTTTTCCCGGTTATATGGCAGTGTTTTTAGTCACAGCACGAAATTATATTTGGTTCATATTCACAAACAACGAATACGTTTACTTTAAACGTGTCTAAGGGACAAAGGACGCAACGTGTTTGGCTGAAACTTTGATAGCTGTCTTGTATTATATGATAGATTTAAAGAATGGCACGCATCTTTAGATTATGGCGCCATCTCTATGTTACTTACCTCACTAACCAGAGTTCCCTCGTATACACAACTAATAATCACAAACAAACTAAATAAGGAGAGATTGCAGAGCAAAATTAATAAGATTATAAGAACAATTGCCATAAAACTACTCATATATGTGCAATTAAGGCCAAAAAGACATATAATAGTTTGATAACATACAAACAAAATTTCCGTGCAAGCATAATTAATTTGACAAAAGCTACTATCAATGACAAACCACTTTGACTACTAGACATGGTACTAGAGTACAAACCGTTATAGCTTGCACAAAATAGACATAGAAATAACCACTATACACTCTGAAAACGTTATGCATATATAAAAAAAGATTTAATCGACACTGATCATACACGACAAATAATTACCAATGCTATTACCAACATTACAACAGATGCAAATATATTAAAAAAAATCCCAAACACAATTTATAGGTAAAGCAGTAGGTAGAAACATTACAAAAGGTTTTCACAATCAACAATATCTTAATCACGAAAGCTAACAAAGGCAATTCAGTTGTTCTCGTCAACAAGACGGATTTTATAAAAAAGGTTAAAGAATTCTTAAACAATAATAACTACACAAAAGTAAAAACTGACAACAAAATATTCAAATTGGAATAAGAAAAACTATTAGAAATTACTACGATACAATTAAAAATTTGACTGCCCCAAATTCCCTTATCCTAACAAATTACAAAGCTCCTAATATCAGACTCCTTCTCAAAATAAATAAAATTTATAACTCGACCTCCTTTTCTGTTTCATTACTGAGCACAATCTTTACAAAATTATTTAAGCAAGAACACATCAGTAACAATACCAACTGTTAAACGTAAATAACAACCAAGTAACTTATAAATATAGTCCTAGTAGTAAATATATTATATTTTGTGAATCGTAGACGCCATATGTTGGCAAATACATATACTATGCACACGCACACGACCACGCTAAAATCATACCCGCGCGCGCGCGAACGCACGCGTAAACACACCCAACCACCCACCCACTCACACACACACACACACACACACACACACACGCACGTACACACACACAAAACACCACAAACACACACACACACACATCATACACACACACACATCATACACACACACACACGCACACGCACGCACACACACACACAAGATACACACACAGGCACCACCAACACTGCAATGAATCCCTTCATACGCATACTTCTACTGATTTGTTGTATCACCGTATTTTCACACTGCAACCGCCATTTTATTTATTTTCAAAATTCTGACAATTTTAGCACTGGAAAATAAATCCTTAAAATAATATCAAATATGCTTATTTTTTACATTTTACTTTATATTTAGAAATTTCTTTTAACACAATTAATATGACTTTTAAGTACATTTTACATGTTCATAAATCAGAAACCAAAAAGCAAATTGAATTACTAAATACTACAACCACATTGAAAAAGGAGTACAAACAAAAATGATTCTAAAACTACTACTGACTTATATCTAGATGCTTTTGTTTACAACATAGCAATAAAAACACAAAAAATTCGGTGTAAGAGAACACACGATTTTCTCTTACGTATATATGCAAATGGTGTCCGCAAATAATTAAGTTATTATTTACGTTTATTTTGGAAACGGTAATCGAATCGGTCACCCATCCACGATACTGGACATACGAAAGACTGCTTAACTTCAGAAATTTTCTCTGATAACTTTCTTCAACGAATTTTTTAGGAGAAACCGTTAAGTTCACATAAACGAAAATTAAAGGCGTAATAACCGAGCAAATTTTAAAACAATGTTAGACCTGTTTCCGAAAAAAATGCAGAAAAACTTAAAAATTGCAAAAATAAAGTGGCACCTCCGGTCATTAAATTTTAACTAAATACCTTACGTCGCATGTGCGTAACATAAAAAACTTGAATATAAAGTTTCATTTTTCTATAATGCTAGGCTTAGAGATATGTTGTTCAAAATTAATACTTTAAGTACTTGCGGTTACTCCATTTTGGAAAGTGTATTAGAATTAAGTACCTAAGAAATATATTAAGTTTTAAAAAAACTATTACAGCCGATTTCTTGAAAAACGCGAAAAATGAATATTCGGAAATAGCTAAAAATGACAGAAATAAGGTGGAACTTCCGGTAGTTCAATTTAACCAAATTTTTGATTTGATATAAAAAGGTAGTTATCACACCAAGTATAAATTTTCATTTAGTTAGGACTTTTAACTTCATAGTTATGCTATTTATAGTTAACGGTGATGGTACTTCTGGTTACTCGATTAACGGAAAGGTTTCAGAGAAATAGGGTAAACTATATGAAAGTTCATTAAATGGCTAAGACATTTTATAAGTTTTTAAAATCCTTATAGCCCAATTTCGAGAAAATCGCGGTAAACGAAAAATTCGGGAAATACCTAAAAATAAGAAAAATAAAGGTGTACTTCCGGTTATTCGATTTTAACGAAATTCTTGATTTAGCGTGGTAGCAAGGTAGTTTGAACCTAAAACATAAATTTTCATTTATATACAACTTTTAGTTTCACAGTTATTTTATTCAGAGTTAATGGTAAGAGTATTTTCAGTTATTCATTTTACGAAAAATTTTCTGAAAAACCGTGTTAATTATATCAAAGGACATTAAATTTATGAGAAACACAAAAGTTTAAAGAAAATTGTTAGAACTGATTTCGAGAAAATTGCGCAAAACTAAAAAATGACAAGAGTAAAGTGGCACTTCTGGTTTTCGGATTTTAATGAAATTGTCGCGGTCATGTGTCCAGGTGGATACAAACTTAAATATAAAATTTTGTTTATATACGACTTTCAGTTTTGAGATATTCTGTGCACAGGCACACACACACGCGCGCACAGACGGACACACGCACACACACACACACACACACACACACAGAGACCAATTTTCAAAAACCTGATTTTCGTACTTAGGGGACCCGGGATCATGTATTTCCGCTAAAATTTTGGATAAAAACAATACTTTCTCTTTTGCCTATATTTCATATAGGTAAGAGAAAGTAAAAGTAAGTAAAATCTTTACGATTATATAATTATATTATCACCAAATAGTCCAGTGAAAGGATTTTATGTACATGTGATATTAAGCGTTTGTTTGAAAGTGTAAGTGTTCTATAATTTATTTAAACAGATTGTTCTATTTTATATTTTTGTAGCTCTTAACTATTTTATTAATTTTAACACACCGAGGATGATAGTTTATACATAAATCGAAAACCTTGCGTGACTTCTTTTTATATAAAAGACATAATTAATTTTTCTTTATAAAAACAACTCTTTGGGGAAGACTGAAAACAAATAATAAAAAACTAGCTACTAATTTGTTATTATTTCTAGGAAGTTCCTAAATTTTATTAACTAAAAGGAAAATTCAATTAAATTTACTATGGAAAAGGAACAACGTGATAAATTACCTTTTCTTGATGTTTTAATAAAGAAAAAAGGTAATTGTTTTGAATCATTTTCTTTTTGTAAGAGAACAACTAGCAATCGATATCTAAATTTCAATTCTAATTATCACCTAAATTTCAAGAAAGTTATCACTAAGTATATGACATAGCCAAAATTATATGTTATGATAAAGACATTGTTCACTGTGAAATTAATTTTATAAGGGAAACCTTTTTTCCAAACGATTATCCTTGCAATCTTGTAGACAACACTTCAAACTTAACATCCATAATTGTAACAACATTATAAACACCGACATTACTTTATACGTTGCGACATCTGGTGTCACCATATGTTGCGAGTATATTTAAAAACTAATAGAAAAAAATAAAAAATTTAAAATCAGAACCTCTCGTAGCCCTCGACCTACTTTACGTCCAATTCTAGCTATTACTAAGCCCTTTAATTAGACTGAACACAAAAGATGTTGTATTTACAATATTTCTTGCAATTGTGGCAAGTACTATATTGGAGAAAGTGGAAGATCATTGTAAATAACAGTTAACGAATATATGGGATACATAAACAACGGCGTGTTTGAACAGTCTAAAAGTCCTGGAGATTAGTTTGAAACCGATTATAATATCTCTGGAAGAATGTTAAACTAATATCCAGAACGGAAACATGGGAAAACGGTTTACATAACATGTAATAATAAAAACTGCATTCCAGGGAATTCTGTTGATATAAATAGCATTTGGCTTCCTTTAATTCTTAACCACTTTGCTTTGTTTGCTAATTTTTGTTTTATTGTCTTTGGAACAGTCAAATTGTTTTGCCTGTTTATTTTGTTTGATAACGAAGAATAAATATTTTCTTCAAAACGTCGCGTTTACTTAAGTTTATTGGTTCAGAGATTTTTTGTTTAGTTATTTAGTTGATTTAAAGCCTTTGACCAAGTTTTAGATTCTTGGTTTATTGCAAAGGCTTGTTCTAAACTAATTGCTAATTATAATAATGTTAGTGGCGTTTGCTTTCACAATTAGGTGTTCGTTTTGTATGCATATATCTTTTTACCTGTGACAATATGGATCAAAGTTAATCGAATTCACTGCAGTAAAGTGCGAGAAATGTCAACTCACTGCCGGCATGCTTTTCCTTTTGCTTATAAAAGGTCATTTTCGCTAAGCAGTTTGTGTACTATTTCCAATAATTCAAAAAACCTTTTACGATTTCTGAAAAAAACTTTTCCTCTAATTTGCAGGGAGTACACAGAAATCTGCGAAATTGTGAACCGTTTATTCTTCTTGCTTTGTGACACGCGTTTACTTGATATCTTTGGGTTATCTAAAGCAATTATATAACATTATATGCGTCACAAAATTTTGATTGTTGATTTCACAAATCTGATAAATTTCAATAAGGTTTGTACCTTTATCATTCGAAAGTGGGTGGCAGACCGTATTTCATAGCCGGGGGCCAGTCTGTCAATTTAAATAGTTTAAACGCAAGGAATAAAGCTTAAACGTAGTCTAAAATTCTTTCAAAAGGGTTTCTGGTTTGTCTATGATTGCAACAAGTTAGCGCACATGGGTTATCACTGAACTGTTTGTAAAAGGTATCTAGTTTATAAATATTTCTTATACTAATAAATTAAGACTTGTGCCTAGATGTATTAATATTTTATATATTTCAATACTAGCTTAAGCTTTAGCTTACTTAAACCTTGCTCTGTGTCAATCGAAACCATTGTAGTAATAATCATTTCCACAGCAACAAAGTATCGCTTAAGTAATCTGAATCTTAAGCTACAATTGAAATACCAGGCCTTAGTGAATTGGAATTTTGTTGCTGCTAAATTATTTAAATTTATATATCTTCTTTTAAAGCTGTTCTAGCTTCCATTCATTATCACGTCAAGTTCAGATAGTAAATTTAATATTTATACAATTGATTTCCCTTTAAATTAATTAATAGTGTTAATTCCATTACCAGATAATTATCAAGTACGTAGTAATATGAAGCTCTTCCATAAAAATAATTTTATGAATATATTTTTTTGTAAACGCCAATTCTTGTTGAATTCATTAAACGGAATAGCCCCAAATAGTTTAAATATTAATTTAATTTCCATCACTTGCATTGAAACTAATCGTATAAAAGTTTTAAAGTTTAGTAAAATACTTATTATAACAGGAATGTGGTGCAAATGTAGTACATTGTAATAATCTATGCTGAATAGAGATTATTAAAATCTTAGCTAAATAGTATATGTGATGCAAAAGTTGTATATGGTATACACCATAAACGTATAAATATATTTTATATACATATATATATATATATATATATATATATATATATATATATATAAATCCTTATTTTAAGTCTATAGAATCATAAGGGGTTTGATGTCATTTTTTTGTAAGATAAAAATGCCATTCCTATAAATTTTGACAGTTTTACTTTTTGCTACAAATTGTTTGTCATTTTTCTGACAAAACAATCGATTCCCATTTACTCGCTCCATCAGGACCTATCACATTATCATATGAATTGCTGAGAGCTAAATGAAATATTCAGCGCCATTTCGCATTTTTGGCATTGGTTACACTAATTACTAGTATGTAGTAATATAAACATTTTAATAATGAAATTGATAAGTAATGAAAGATATATTTTAGCTGTTTGGATAATTATATTTGTTTCAACTTATGTTGAAAATGTACAATGTGTTATGTTTTATTGAAATATATTGAATGATTTATTAAAGCAATCCATCATTTTTATTCTATAAGTCGCGTCAGATTTTAAGTTAATCAATGGTCTGTTCTGAAATGAATAATTACTATTAAATAAATACACAAAACTTAACCAAATTATAAAAGTAAAATCAAGAGTGAATGAGAATTACAATGGCTGAAATCTCATGAATATAAATTGAGGGTTTTTAAATTCTAGAATTGATTACCAACTTCTCGTCTAAAGCAAAAATGAATTGAAATCGAGAGAATTTGGCATTGCTTAAAAATGCTGTCATCCTTTATGATTAATAATGCAGCTCTAAATATATTCATTAAATTTAATTTTTTGGTTATTAATTAATTAAATTTATGGAGCGTATTTCCTTTTTTATGAACCAGTAGCTAGGCATAAGTTTAATTTATTATTGAGATATTATCGTTTTACAAAATTTTACGAAACTAGCACTGTAAGGATATGTGTAATACATATTTATATGCAATATTGTAAATGTTTTGAGATTTCCTGGAATATGTTGCTTCTAAATATAATTAAAAAAATCTATCCATAGATTTAATTAAACCATTTATATCTATTGTTAAGGTAATAAAACTCGCATTCCTATTAAAGTATGTCCACTTGAAGTAATAGTCGATTTTATTACGAACATTTTCTCTTGATAATGGTTTGAGGTGATTTACTTATGGCAGTACAATTTTAGATTGGCTTGGACATTATATTTATATTAAAGAATTAAATTGAATAATTGCACAGTACCTAATTTTGTTTTATTATCAGATTACTTGTTTGTTGGTTTGTTTTTGTGTATGAGGTTGCAGGATATAGAAATTCCTTTTATTGCCACGATTTTAACCGTTGGGGTCATTTTACTAAACCTGGCTACTGGAACCGGTACACATATTCTAACTTTATGCAATTCCTGATAAATTATATGGACATTAAAAAATAAATGTTTACAAACTTCATTCTGGAAATTGTTTGCAAATGTCACTAAATCTTTGACAAATAAAGAACTAACTCTTACAAATTAAGGGAGAGTTTTCCAATATTTCATTTTTAATTGAAATTAATTAACTGTTCAAACAACGATAGCAATGTTGTTCTTAAATTATTTAAATAAATATTCAAATATTAAATTAAAAAGATTTCAGCAGGCTGCGCTTAAATTAAAAAGATTCATTAAAATTATTATAAAAATTATGATCTCATTAAGCGGCGCCTAAAGACAACATATAAATCAACTGGAATGAAGCAGAAAGCACATGTGTCTAGTAAAAGACATTTAGTGTCCTAAACGTGAATATTTTTTCGAAATAATTTATTTTAAACGTCCAGTTCTCCAAAATGTAATATACCCATTGCTACTAATTTTTTAACCTTGTTTGTTATACAGCAGACGTCTGAAAATATGTAGATGAATCAAATTCTAGATACTCGAGTTAATTCTTGATATGCTCTCTTTTTTACAAAGATAGTTCATGAATAGAGAAACTACGAGGCCTCACAATTGATATGTAGCTAGCGTTTATATTCTACTCAACAAAAACGGAAAATGTCCTTAGATGACCATTATATATAATTTGGAGCGATCACTTTTCCTAAAATTGTTCGCTCATATCCGTCGATTTTAGGAATACTGATGGTTGAAAACTGTTTACCGGTGCAGTGTATCGCCATCCCGCCATCGCAATAAGCTGTAGAAGTATAATAAGGGGCATAGGCTTGCAGCCTGATATTTTGCATATGATGTTTTCATTAGTAAATGATAATTTTAATTACCTATAGCGAATATTGGCTTTTCTATATCTATTTTTGGGAATTAGAGATCTGTTATCCTATAGATCATTCTTTAGTAGCCTGAGGATTCCTTGGCTACCTCATTTAGCATTCGGATTTAAAATATATACCCAGAAATAAAAAGCAAGTAGGTTAGATCATGGGATGTTTTATGCATGAAACGAGTCCTCACTCGTTTTTAGTTAAAAAAAAATTCAGTATCAAAAGTGTATCTAAATACAGCCACTGAAGTGTCGATAATACAAATAGGAACCGACCAGGATCCTCTTGAAAGTCACGCGTTAATCGATTTGCAACAAATCGCGCGTGAATTTGTGTTTTCGTTAAATTCCGGAAGATTGTAAAGATAAGACATTATAAAAGACAGTAAGAATTAACCGGGAGTGAATTTTCTTGAATTAATTCAAATTCAAACTTTATTCATTATCCTGAATATTGTTAAAATGTAAATAATTAGAATTTAAAGATAACGACATATGGCGCAATAATAATTGTGATTTAAAGTATTGAGAAACTGCTAAAACTAATTAATAATTAATAGAAATTACTTCGTGAAATATATAATACATATTAAAAAAATCTCAAAACTTCTTTTAGTTAACAGAAAAAAAGTAATGAAATTGCGCAATGTTACGTTATTAATAAATTAATAATCAAACACATGAGGCCGTTCGTTATCAGTCAATGAAAGACTGAATACACAATTATGAATGGCGTTCGTAGAACAAAGAACAAGGCTTGATGATTATGTATAAAAGCGCACCACTTTGAAGCCGAAGGGGAGTTCTTGTATATCTTCACTCGAATTCACACCGAACAATTCTACAATGTGTTCTATATTGCATTTAGCTGCACCGTTGAGGTATAGATATTGTAACGTTTTTGCGTACCTTGATTAATTGTCAGATCGGTATTTATATTTTCTGTATCAAAATATATCGATACAGACGGTTAATATTGCAACAAAAACGGTAGAACATGATTAAATACTAAATTCAAATAATGAAGTTTAAATTATAAATTATTATATGTATTGAAATGTATAACCGATAAAAGAATCCCTTAAAATAAAACAAAAATACAATTTTAATCAAATATATTAGAAGCAATAAAGAACTCAATCGAAAATAGACCATAATAACATATGATTGAAAATGTAAGTTCATTGTACTTTCATCGCAGGTCAACAAATGTAACTAAATACAAAAACTATCTAGTGGTAAAGGAACAATTGAGCATTACTAGAAAATAGAAATCTATTGAAGTGTAAACTATTTAAGTTAAATTCATATAGCCATTTATTGGGCAACAACATAATTTCATAGTTAAAGTAGTTTAGATAGATAGAAAACTAAAATAGCTTTTACTTAATTAAAATAGATGCACTACAAAAGCCAGTAACAAACACAAAATAATCGGAGTCTCCTCGACTCTCTTACCTGAACCATCTCCTGGCAATTACATATTCCATTAAATTTATTTCCTCACCATAGGTATTCATGAAAGTAATAACTCAGGACGGTTTCCGCTATATTACGGTCAGAGAAGCTATAAGTCTCTGCTAATGTTATAAGGACGTCCTCCGATAGTTATAACTGAGAATACGTCAATCGCAAAATGTATCTGGAGATGTACAATGAACCAGGATGTTCTCGCTGCATTATCTATTCTCCTAAAGGCCTCCAAGAGGATTATATATACAGAAAAAGGACGTTTTCCGCTGTTGTGTATATAGTTCTGCAACGGTACGAAGTGGGAAACTTCTAAAGAATTCCTTGGAATTTATCCCCTTATCTAAATCGTCGATTGACAAGTACACATTAACACTCACACACATTATGCATGCAAACAAGTAGAACCCGAAACTTTACAGTAACATCTGGTAGCATAGATTTATTATAGAGCATGAAATGCATGGTAAACTCGAGAATTTAGAATTATAGAATTGCACATAGTATTAAGTATCGTACAGTGTAAATAATGAACTTTATATTTAAAATACATTCATAAAAAGAATCATACTTTTGTTGAAGATATATTTTAAATCTTAGTATTGAATACAATATTTCATATAACATATAAATCGTACCAGTGAATCGTAACGATACATAGTTAGACTGGTAAAAAAACCTTATAAAATTACTTACGTAACTCAAGGTACAGGATTATAAATTAAATATTGAACCCCTTGAGATGTTTCATGCACTACGAACTAAAACTACCGAGCTAGTCAAATTTACAATAAGTAATTTGACTAAATACTTTACGTCAGTCTATCTAGTCGGTATAAAATACCAGAGTACCGTGACACGATATTTTGTAAAAATAAAGAACGACGGTTTACTAATTACAGGAGTATGTAAACCGTTTGCGCCGAATTGCTTAGATGTAATATTGAAACCGTCGTTATCGAAATAAGCGACGAAAACTAGCTCAGTTCTCCAAAAGGACAAAACTCTATGTACCGTCCGTTTTCCCTGCGGAAGTCTGAACTGTATTGGGGTAAAATCACAGGAAAGCAGAACGATCGACGGACGCTGAGCGTATTCTGTAAGCAGCACATGCGAAGCCGCGCGCCTCTCAAACTAATATTAGTTTAGAGGACTCCTTCCGCTTTGAATGTTTTAATTTTGATTATTATTTATAAATATGTACAAATATCTGAAAACTGTTCTTTTGAGTTATTGTTCTATTTAGTACAAATAAATTCTGCTTCGAAGATTTTATTTATCTCATTATTTCCGCCAAAATTACTGGTATTAATTCAACGTAAATTAATTTAAGTAAAAAGTTCGTTTCATACAAGAAGTTGGCACTATACTCGTTTATCACATTATCTAATACTAAACCTTTTCCATTTTAGAAGCACCGATTCCAGTGTATTCCAAGAAGGCCTTAAGTGTACCAGCAACCCCTTTTTCCATCGTACTGAGCGTACCCACTACGACTAGTGATCTCGGTTGCTAAAATATAAATTAGTTTCTTTCGTCGAACTGTTGCAGTATTATGGAGATATTTACATTATTATAAAATTTATAGTTATATAAATCAAAGAAATTACACGGTATCAGTGAATGGGTAAATACTAAACGAAAATATCTGTAAATATTTTAATGAGTGGCCTAAGTGTAGCATGTACCAAGTGTGGCAAGTATACGAGTCAGTAAAATGTGGCCGATTAACCTTTAATACCACGAATTTATAATGATTGCGAAAAACGTTTTGTATTGAATAAATGTGCTTTACACTTAAAATGAACAACTTGCTTTCAATAATTAGACTACACATACATTTCACAAGAAAATAATGTTACATATAGGAATAGACGTATATGAGCAAAACAAGGTACACTACTTCAAAATTCAAATAGAATGCAACAAAACAGAGAAAATATTATTTCTGAGTAAAGCTAAGTTGCAATTGATGTAAAACACCGTATGACCTTCTAAATACATTGTTCGTGCATTAGAGTTACATTTCTTATTTGCTCAGCTCTTCTCCTCCTATTCGAGATATGGTTAAAAAATGGTCACGTCTCTCGCATCTACCTTACCTCCCCAACTGCTGAATAAAGCTTAGCTACCATATCATATCTTGAAGAGTAGGTAGTTACGAAATCCAAATTGCAACTGCTATACTATAGTATTCACTTTATTGTAAGCTCACTCCCTATTTGCAACAGACAGTCGATGTAGGTTTGGAATGCTAACTCGACCTCGAGCTAATCCTTTTTTATAGGTAATAATTAGTAAAAAAAATCACTTATTCTTTCTTTTCTCTTTTTTAGCGGTAAATAAAGGTAAAATATTTCAACTTTGTCATCACTCAATGGCCATGCTTTCTCAAATATTTGCAGAATTGACATTTATATGCCGAAATCATGTCAACAAATTAGATGAATCACACAGTATCGATATCTGTACACATGGTTAATTTATGTCGCACCGATGTCGTAGTGACCAATTAGTGACGGGCAGAGAGTTCTTTGTATTGTGAGTACTTATGTTGAAACCTTGAAGAAAGAAACCTCCGCCATTTTTGAAGACAGCATACTTTTGTCGCCCAACAGCATTTCAAACGTTTTAACAACTGTACGTTCCTCAAATGTGAAAAAATCGTATTGATAAAGTTCTACTCCCGCATTCCCTATATCGATAATTTCTTTTGTATCAATAGCAGGATAGCTGAGTATTATTCCGCTATTAGATTGTAGCTAAAGAAGTAGTCGTCCAGTAAGTCTATTTAGATGCTCATATCATTTTCAATGCTACCAGGACATTTGTCTGTACACACTAACACAGGGGGATTCGAAGTAAATTGCAATAATGCCTAAACTATTAGAGGCATATCCCACTTCCAGGATTTGTTGCAGCAGAAACCTTCCACTGAAAAAATATCCTGACAAAGAATCATGTTTTCTGCATAAAATCCCTTTACCTACCACCACATCATATATTACTGCGAAAAGCAAAAACCACATTACAAGGGAAATGTAAATACAACAAAATCTATAAAAATCTATAGATTATAAAGAGTTTTAAAGTATAATTTTTGAAATGAAACCCCTCATGTGAGGGAATACTCCTATGTTAAGTAATCCTTTATTCCCACCGGGGATGTTCTCGGTCATGACGGGATATTAATGTATTCTAAAAATTTAAGGTATTTGATGTGTTCATTATTTGAAGTATGTTCAGGAGTTAACTTGTAATTTCTTATTGACATAAAACTTACACGCAATGATTTGTACTACTTTGAGGTATGCACTTCTTGTAGCTTTATGATTTCGCGGACTTCTTGGCAATTCTATAATTCCTTTTTTATAGAATGTCTTTGGCTACTGGTCGAAACAGTTGTGCATAAAATTGTTGATATGTTTATCGTCCTCGAATTTGATGTATCCCAAATATTTTTTACAAGTTACGAAGGAATAGAAATCCCGCGGTGGCAAATCGGGACTGCAGGAGGACCGGGAAAGTGTTTTAGAATATAATTCGGTTAATGTATCATTAGTCAGTTTAGCGGTATAAGAATGCGCAATCTTGTGAAGAAGTATAACATTTCAGATGAGCCGTTTATCTTTTTGTGTGAAAAAATTTAACCTTGTCAACCAATAGACAGCATTAATGGTTTGACGACTTGTAAAAGAAGATACTTTTTGCATCCCATCGCCTTTGGGTGAAGGAGAAACTTTCACTTTCTTGGAAGCTGGTGATACGTTGTGTCCCCATTCTAAACTTTATCGTTTGCTTGCTTTCTGAAACAAAATGATGAACACGAGTTTTATTACAAGTAAATGATTTGCTCAGAAATGCTTCCCGTCGCTCTTCAAAGCACCTTAGAAGATCTGCTGCAACTGTAAACCCTTTTTGTTTTTGCTCTACGAAATGCTGCCTTGGGACCGGCACGGCACAAATTTTTCTAATACACTGTTTTTCACGAATAATTTTTTCAACACTGTATACACGGATTTCCATTAGTTTTCATAAATTATGTACAGAAACCCGCCTAACATGACGAACAAGCTCATTAATTCGTTGAATATACACAACAGTGACAGATGTTCCAGGTCGTATTGTGTATACTTAATTAGCGACATCTTCTTTATCTTCACAGAATTGTTTACCCTAATTATAGTCTTAAATTTTTGATCGAGTATTTTCCCAAATTTGCCGATGAGATGTTACAATAACTTCAGCAGGTTTCTCATTTTGAATGCAAATAAATTTGATTACAATTCGTTGTTCGGTATAATTTTCAACATGCTATACGGATATACTTGTCAAAACTAAGCAAAATAAATTGAAGTTAAGGTAAATGTACACAAGCCTTTTAAATAGACTGATACATTCATTAAAAAAAAAACTGTATTTTGAATTTCATGACGTGCATAAGATGTAGTATCATATTTCATAGTTTCAATCTCTCTCACAATTATTCGAAAATATAAAATAAAATTATTTTAAGCTGATGTTTACTAATAACTTTAAAATGAACGACAACGTGAACTACTAGTTTTCAGTCTGTAAATTTTGATGGTCTTTTTTAATTAGGACACCCTGTATTTGCATATGTAGTTGAAATAAAATCAACTTTCTTCTGATATACATAACTCATTGCTAGTTATCAGCAATTTTTATAATGTTTACATTTTTGTTCATAAATAATGAAAACTCTAAGCCTGGCTGTACACGCAAGAAAGTGTGAAATATTGAACCTGAAACATTAAATAAATTAATCACAATTTTTTGTCTACAAAAATTTTGACGTAATGACAACTATCTAAATCATTGCATACTGAACGTTTTATTGGCGTTTTTTGATAATTGTGTAACATTGTACACTAGCTTCATTTTTTGTGTTTCAAGTTCCTATAGCGTGTGATCTGGCTAAACTTCACTTTGAAATATTAATGCGGCATTTGCCATTCTTAAAATGAAATATTTTGTATAATTGGAGAGTTACTTTTTGGTATATGTGTATTTAAAATTTAATAATTCTTTTTTGGGTGTAAACCAATTTTTGAAGTTAAATAATATCTGTTGAGTACTTCCTTTATTTGAGTTATTTTGATAAATAAAAGAATTAACGTTTCTACCTTTATCTTAGGTCATATTCATATTTTTAGGCCTTAATAACTATTCATGAGGTATAATTACGATAGAGTTAAGGGAAGTCTATCTAAAATATAATAATTTATAGATTAATAACAATTATTTAAATTAAATTAATTAGTTACATACATCCAAAAATTGTAATTGGTTGTATCCAATAATATGTCATATGCAAGAGTGCTTCTGACGAATAGTTCGTTTTAAACAGTAAAATATACAAAAAAGAAATAACAATAAAAAATAATGATAATAATTAAACAAGAAATGCTTGTAAACTATTAATAACCCTTCAATTCACTTCAGGCATATAGAAAACATTAGAAAGATGCTTTCGGAATTTATGAAATTAACATTATACGCATGGTTAGCAGTACAAAATAACATATAGTAGCAAAATGGTGGCTAATTTTAAATTCTTTTTCTTCTTTTCTTCTATAAATATACAGCCCCGTTTCATTTGAAAACTAATAATTATTGAATAGACAAAACAAACTTTAAAATTCTGATGGGTTTTAAAACAAAAATCTAAATCTCTTAAAAATTACAGTAAATAATTAGTAACTTAAGTTTATAAAAAAAAATCTTGATTTGATGCTATTTTCAACTGCATATACAAATACCGGTGTTCTACCAACTAGTAATAAACAGTTTTATAAATGCCATAAGAACATTTATATAACAAATGTTATAGTACAGTACTCCCCTTTAAGAATATCTCCAACTCCTTCTTACATTATTTATCAGCGTAAAATAGGTACAGCTTATAGAATAATTTACTAATTAAAGAAGTTCTGTAAAAGTGTTTAACACTATTATCAGATGGTTTTATAAATATCTACACGAACTGTAAGAAACATTTTAAAAAATATTGTACAATTGTTTCATAAAATTTTTACAGTTATTTTATAAAAGTGTATAAACTCTTAACAAAATCTTAATGTGTCCTACGTTTAATTTATATTTCAATAATATTAAATACTTGTAATGTACAGCCAAAATAAATATTTAGAATCTAACCTTTGATAAGGTAATTTGGTGCAATTTTAAGAAAGTTTGTAGATGGTTTATTTTATTTCTTATGCCGGTGTATATGAAATTGTTTAAATTTAGGATTACCTAAAACTTCTCCTAACATGGCCACTGTTTATACTACATATTGGCTTTTTTAATATGGCTGCATGGTAATTAACCTTTTTAGTGGCGATCACAGGTATTGTATATAAATACAAAATTCTACACTAGCTTTACTTTCCTTATACAAACATTTTTAAGAGTTGTATTTTATAAGATGAAAGCAAATTTTCTGCTTATTTCATTTTCTTTTTTATTGACAATACCTATTGTTAACAATAAGGTTTATTAAAATTTATTGTTAACAGTTTTGTGTTTACTTCTAAATAACAATCAACTTTAAAAGATTTACTAATGGCAATTGCACTCATTTAAATTAGAATACAAAATGACTTATGCTATGATTTATTTACTTCATCACAATGGTGTCGATTTTTGAAAATATACAAATACATATTTTAGGTTAAAATGATATTAATATATATAATATTTAATTTAATATATTTGTATTAGCAGTGACATACAATTTTGTTGTACTGTATGTTTTTATAAAACATTTGGGAAACTCCTAAAGTGATATCTTGCGCGCAGTACGTAACCGTTCGATGTAAACGTTTGCAGAAATATTTTTAAAAAAAAAACACAAGAAAAATTAGTACCCGGGATGCGCTAAATGATGAAGGATTTACTTTATCCTGTAGGTGTCGATTTTTGAAAATGAATAAATAATTTTAGGTTAATATAAGAAATACCCTATATTTCTATTTATCTATAAATCCTAAATAAAGAAATAACTAAGAAATACACAAAACTATGGAATTGGCAAAGTTTGGCTAAGTTTATTTCATAACGCTACTTAGTGCAACATTATTGTGTTAAATGTTATTTTTTAACGGCGTGATTGGGATTTTAATAGTGTAACTGCCCTCACCATTATGTGGTACTTATACTGCAGTTATGAAAGCGTGCAATTTGTTGCATTTTCAAATTAATTTTATAAAAAATTTTTAAAAGTCTTATTGAGTATCTTCAAGGCAACTAAGCAGCAGTTACAAACCAATTTACTTTTATAAGCTAAAGCATGATCGTATAAAGGTTTATACTGTAACGATTTAAAAATAGTTATTAATTTTTATCATACTGACTTCTCAAATTTATTACAAATATACAAAATTCATTAAGTTTCATGCATTTAAAAATATAAATATTTTTATATGTGCCGTGGTGGAATAGCATA